>JAPQWV010002061.1:0-65087 GCA_027422505.1 Craterostigma plantagineum | reverse complement strand
CTTTATTACATAAGTTGTTGGGCACACAAATAAGGTGGCATTATTATAATAATATAGTACAATGAAAAGGTAATTATATTTTCACGTCTTTTAAGAATATTTAATATTATTATATTGATGTTTGAGATAGTTTTTTGCTAAATAAGGAAGGTGATAAAATTATGGGAAACATAGAAAGTGTGATAAAATTATGCGGGACGAAGGGAGTACTAAATTATGCAAAACAAAAGGTTCATTTGGCACGCGGAAAACGATCTCATTAAAAGATCTGCGATTTGAAACGGCCAATAAAAGCCCATACCTAATGGGCTGTGATTCAATGAAGTTAATCGGCTTTTTTGGTATATATGGCTTCCAGTTATATCTAATGGGCTGTCAGGCCCAATATTTCCATGTTCCTACGACCTAGCTCGTCTACCTACCACCTAATTCCTGGCGAATGTCAGAACCAATAATAAGGCGACACGTGTAAAATTTATTCGACCATCGCAAGAATACGGTGGGACTTTTTGTATATACAGAAATAATTCACATGTTGGTAAATACGCAACTCAAATACGATTGAATTTTACTCGTATTATCATATCATATGCGTGGAAAATCTTACGATTGAGATGAACTAACCATTTTAAATAAAACGTTACGACATGCGCCAAAAATGGTAAAAACGTAGGCTCGACAATATGCAAGAACTTCTCATCATCAATTTACTTTCTCCTCTTCTCCATATACCAACAGCTCCCACTCACCATATCAAGAACATCTTTTCAAGAATTTTGTTTCTAATAACCAAGCTATTACAATTATTTAAGGAGTAAAAAAATGGAATCTTTTACTCCAGACTATGCATTTATCCACTTTTGCTCATAACCATCCTCCCTTTTGACAACTAATGACTGGTTTCACATCTTCATTACTAAGATTTGTCTTAAAATACGTATTTTTTGTAGTGTAGTGACTTTCTATCTGTCCACTTTTGTTCTTCCCTTTTCTTTTACCTTACCTTCTTCAGCTTCGTTTTCATACCGTTGGTGTTCTTGCTATAGACCAAGTGAAGAAGATATGGGCTCTGTTAGATTTCTGCTGATTTGTTTATGTTCTCTGCTTCTCCTAGATAGCTTCAACGCCCAGATTCCAGGTCATTTTCCTCGGATATATAAGCTTTGGATTTTTGTCGTAGATAAGTTCTTGCTTTGATTAACCTAAATTTTCCCTGTATTTCTCTTCTTGACTTGTTTGTTGCTGAAGCACTGCTCTGTTATTACATCTATTATTGGGTACTACTAAGCTTAAAGATTTAAACTTCGTAGTTTACCTAGTTTGAGCAGTGCAATTTTCAGCAGCATATGTACGCAGATGTACCTCTAACTTCCCTTGGGCTTAAAAGAATCTCAAGAAAGACAGTTTTCTTACATACGGTGGATATGATAGAAATATCTGATATGATTTGAAGTATTCCACCTTGAATCTTAGTCTTGTAAGATGGAAGTGGTCACGCCTCTGTTTTATTCGATGAAAAGTCTTGTTCTGAATCTGATTCGTCAATATGTTAAGAATTAAACCATTAAATGTTCAGTTAGTTGCACTTTCAGTTCAGTTTCTCGCATCTAAAGTAGCTGTTCCCTGCTATTGCATACCTCGAAACTGTAGGCCTAAAAAACTGGACGCTCTAAGGCTTTCTTACATTTGATTAATGATTCCCAGGTTTTGTGAGTTTCGATTGTGGGGGCTCGGGAAATTTCACTGATAACATAGGCCTGAATTGGACGCCCGACGACCACATGCTTAGCGGTGAAATCGCCAACATTTCTGTGGCTAATGAGACGCGAACACAGTACAGAACTCTTAGATATTTCCCGGCAGATAATAACAAGTACTGCTACACACTCGATGTAATAAGCAGGACAAGGTACCTCGTAGAGCAACATTCTTGTATGGAAACTTCGACAACAACAACGTATATCCCAAGTTCGATATTCCACTGGGGCCCACTCGTTGGTCCACGATAGTCATCTCAGATGCTGACACAATCGAGCTTCAAGAGCTCATATTTCTTGCAACAGAACCTAGTATCAGCGTATGCTTGTCCAATGCTACCACTGGCCAGCCATTCATATCTACCCTCGAGCTTCGAAGATTCAATGGATCCATTTATTACAATCAGTTTGAGAATCAGTTTATCTGAGCGTCTCTGCAAGAATCAATTTCGGTGCAGATAGTGATGCTCCAGTCAGGTATCTACTTACGTTCTTGCAGTTTTTGTTCGATCGAGTGTAGAGATCGATTTTTTTTTTTTTTCTGGGTGTTTTGTTTTGTAGGTACCCTGACGATCCATTCGATAGGATATGGCAATCTGATACTATAAAGAAGGCGAACTACCTCGTCGATGTTGCCCCTGGAACTGAGAGGATTTCGACGAAATATGCCCATCGATGTTTCCCACGACGAATGGCCTCCTCAAAAAGTGATGCAAACTGCTGTAGTTGGAACGAATGGGTCGTTGACTTATAGGTTGAACCTCGACGGTTTCCCAGGTTTTGGCTGGGCTTTTACGTATTTTGCTGAGATCGAAAATATGAGCCAAAGCGACAGCAGAAAGTTCAGGCTAATGCTTCCTGGCGATACGATATAAGCAAAGCTGTCGTGAACATCCAAGAAAATGCGCAGGGAAAATATCGCCTTACGAGCCTGGTATTACAACCTTTCGCTGCCTTTTGTGTTGTCTTTTAGGTTTGGGAAGACTTCTGACTCTACTTTGGGCCCTCTGCTTAATGCAATAGAGATAAACAAGTACCTCGAAAAGAGCGATGGCTGCGCAGATGGTGAGAATTGGGTTGCATAAACAGTTCTTTCTTACAAAGATTCACTGATTATTTTTTTTGGTTATTTCTTACAGCGCCCCTTCTTGCCACTGTAACGTCGAGTTATTCATCAGCTTCATGGCACAAGAGGGTGGCGATCCATGTTTGCCAACTCCATGGACATGGGTTCAGTGTAGTACAGATTCCCAACCAAAAAATAACATCAATGTAAATGTTTTCTTCTTTTTACTTCCATTATCACGTACTTTGATCCATATTGGGACAATCCATTATCATCGTACGCTTCTGCAGTAAACTGTCAGGGAAGAATATTATAGGCCCGATTCCAATGGAGTTCGCTAAGTTGAGCGGCCTAGTTGAGCTGTAAGTTATTCGTTCATTTCATGACGTGTTTATAGTTTATGTACTCTGCTAATGCTTAACGCCTTACGAGTTCCATTGCAGATGGCTTGATAATAATTCGTTCAGCGGTTCAATACCCGATTTTTCGGGCTGTCCTAACTTAAGGAAAATGTAAGCATCTTCTCGTCTTTCTCTTTAGCATCTATGTGTATATTATGGGGTCATGTAATAAGCTGTTTTCCCTTTTGCTAGGCATCTCGAGAATAATAAGTTGACTGACGACCTGCCTTCTTCTTTAGCAGCCCTACCAAATTTGAGAGAGTTGTAGGATTTTCTAATTTCCATAAAATAACCATCAGTTTTTCAAGAAAATTATATCTTAAAACTGAAACATCTCACGCTCTTGTAATGACTACGATCTCGCAGGTACGTCCAAAACAATAGGCTGGGGGAAAATACCGTCGGGTCTTCTTAACAAAAACCTTGCTTTCAAGTGAGTCAACTGCTGTCAATTCTTTATGAGATACTTAAACTTCGATTTCATATGCCTTTCTTCTCTCTTCTTTCACTTGATCGATGATGTCCTTATACGAATTCTCAGTACTCTAAACAACCTCAATCTGCAAAAGGGGGCAGCAATGGAGGAAACCGTAAGAAGATTATCATTGGAACTACGGTAGGAGCTGCTGCTCTTCTTATTGCCATTATTGCCTCTTGCATCCTAATATCCAAAAGAAAGAAGGTTCCTTCACAAAAAGGTATCCTTTATCATTGCAATAATTTACGTTTTATCTCTTCGAAAAATGGTGTCTTTGGTTCGTACAAATCATGGGTTTTCTCTTTCTCCGACAGGAAAACAGAGTCATGGTTTGTCTGCTCAAAAGCCTGCGCTTCGTCTTTCGAGCGTGAGACAGGCGCTGAATCAGCTCATTACTTCACATTGTCTGAGATTGAGGAAGCAACGAAGAACTTTGAGAGGAAGATTGGGGCGGGAGGTTTTGGGGTCGTGTATTACGGCGTATTAAAAGATGGGAAAGAAATCGCTGTCAAGATATTGATCAATGATTCTTTCCAGGGGAAGCGCGAGTTCTCAAACGAGGTACCCTTTCGAAGATACTTAAAACACTTAATGATTGATCAATGTTTTTCGTTTTGATTTGAAGGAACGCTAAAGCCTTATTACATGCTCCATAGGTGTCCCTTCTTTCAAGAATACACCACAGAAACCTAGTACAGTTTCTCGGGTACTGTCAAGAAGATGGGAAGAACATTCTCGTGTATGAATTCATGCATAACGGACACTAAAAGAGCATCTTTACGGTTAGTCAGTCAAGTTTTAATCTTTTTTCTCCTTTCCTAACATCATATTCTTGACGTGGAAAAGTACTTTCTTCGAAAGTGCCATTGACTCATGGAAGAAATATTAATTGGATCAGACGCCTTGAGATCGCTGAAGACGCTGCGAGAGGTGACTTTTTTTTTTTTTTACCGGAAATGTTTCAGCTTTTTTCGTTTAGTACACCGAAAAAGTTGCGAGAAAACAAATATTGTTCCCAGGAATTGAGTATCTTCACACGGGTTGTGTCCCGAGCATCATCCACCGAGATTTGAAGACGAGCAATATACTCCTCGACAAGAATTTGAGAGCTAAGGTATCAGATTTCGGCCTTTCGAAACTTGCAGTGGACGGAGCTTCGCACGTCTCGAGTATAGTTCGAGGAACAGTTGGTTATTTAGATCCCGAGTATGCCTTTGTCTTCTACTTCGCAATCCTTCGTAGTTTTCTCTTACACATCTTCAAAAAAGAAAAAAAAAAAAACTAATTTTGTTCGGTTCTTAGGTATTACATCTCACAACAGCTTACAGATAAGAGCGACGTATACAGCTTCGGAGTGATCCTCCTCGAGCTCATCTCTGGTCAAGAAGCAATCTCCAACAGCTTCGACATGAACTGCAGAAACATAGTACAATGGGTAAGAGACTATCCATCTGTTGGTAGTAAACTAAATAAATCTGAAACACGCTACAATCTCCCTTGAAGGCGTGAGCTTTTAGGTGAAGTAGTCATTAGGACTAAAGAATATTCTTAGCGAATCCTCACGACCACACAATGAGAAAATTACACGTTTAAGGCTATTAAAAGAAATCAGCCTAGACGTAAGGGGCGTCTTAGAAATATAATATATAAAGTTAAAAATGATACGCCCTCGACAAGCTTAAGCTTTTGGGTGAAGCGTTCATTCGGCACGGTATCAGAGCTTAGCGACCAAAAGATGCCTTGTTTACGAATCCAAACGATAAGAAAAATTACACGTCTAAGGCTAAAAAAAGGGATCAGCCCGAACGAACGGGGACGTGCTGAAAATATATTATACAGGCTCTTCGGTGAAGTGGTCTTTCAACAAAAAATGGTTTACTACACAGGCGAAAATGCACATTGAGAGCGGAGACATACAAGGAATCATCGACCCGTCCCTACACGACTACGACATACAGTCCATGTGGAAGATAGCCGAGAGAGCCCTAATGTGCGTTCAGCCCCACGGGAATATGAGGCCTTCGATATCCGAGGTCCTCAAAGAGATTCAAGACGCCATTGCCATAGAAAAAGGAGCCGAGTCTCTTAGAGAAGGGAGCTCGGGGGAAGTAGCTTCGAAGAATTCGGTCCATTCTTCGCTCAACTTGGGCTCGGTGGACATGGGCTCGAGCGAGCACCACTTGTCAGTCGACGAGTCCATTTCGAGGCCGACCGCTCGGTGAAGGGGGTAGGCTTTTGGGTTGATGGCTTTTATTTCCTTTCCCCTCACCTTCTTTATGCATTTTTTTGGTGTAATTGATGTTGTATTGTTTTGATATTTTGTTAATGGTTGTTCCTTGTTATGGTTGATATTTGCCTGTAGAAAGTATGCAGTGTTGTTATTGTTCACAATTTGTCCCACACCGATTACTCACATATGATTGGAGAACAGTGGCTTGCTATAAAAGGCGACTTAGGCTTCGTTTTTAAATCACGCAGCTGCGTGGTAAGCACAAAGCGAACTATTCTTTCGCCTTTTACTAAAGAATACCGGTGCTTTCCACATTTAAGCAGCATACGCTAATCTTTTGAGGGGTTTAATTCATTTATGAATTTCCCCAACCAATCAAGTCTAAATTTTACTTACTAGTCGCATGAATTGTCTTAGGAAATATGTTAAAAGTGCTTGTTTGATTAATAGGTTTTAAATGTTGGATTATTTAGGTCATGTTAATTTGTTTTTTTCTCTGGGTTATGTAAACATGTGATCTATCATATGTATTTATCTAAACACACATTTATTTTATACTCATTAATTAGTTTAATGTAAATCTTATTAATTTAAATTCTTTTAGTTATAACCCATCTACCAAACAAGCCATTAGAGTTTTCGGAATTATGTTAAAGGTGAATAATAAATATTCTCTTGCATATTGTCTTAAGCCATTATTGTATTTTAAGTTGACCTGGTTCTTTAATTATCTAATTCAAACTTCGAATCATATGTTCTTTCGGATTTTGTTTCCTTTTTATAGTTAATGTGTGTTTCTCTCTTTGACGAGAGAAAGTTTTCTTATGTCTTCGAATATTTCCAAAAGGACAATATGAGTTCTTTAGCCCGGGTAAAATTCCTTTATTAAGGAAACTATTGCTTATATATAATAAATATTGTAAGTTAAAGAAAAAAAATACTGAAAATAGCAATAGTTAGCTCCGATAAGTACGGCCCTAGACTAGAACAAAACAGATTAAATAATATTTTCAGGAGCCCAATTTTTACTGGGCTTTACACTTTACGGCCCACAATGTTTCTCATATAAGATATAACCAACGGTGGCGATAAAACCTAATTCCATTTTTGCTATTTTAATCTCTCAATCTGAGTCGTCATCAATCAGCCACTTTCTCCATCTCTCAACCCTCCGATCACATACGTTGCTTCCTCGCGCGCAAATACGAATTTCCCTCTTCAGGTGATCGTTTATGCTCTCTAGAATCCTCGTATATCTGTTAATTTTGTCTGCCGACTTAGGTTTTGGAATTTCTTTGCTAGGTTCTCTGTTTGTTTGATTTCGAATGGTGGAGGCGAGGTCGTCGCACGGAGGTGGTCCGGCGAGTCCCCTAGAGAGCGGAGGAGGAGATCAGAGCCCTAACTCCGGCGCGCGCGCGAGCAAGGAGAGGTTCTTGCCTATAGCGAATATCAGTCGGATTATGAAGAAAGGGGCTTCCGGCCAATGGAAAGATTGCCAAGGACTCTAAGGAGACTGTTCAGGAGTGTGTTTTCCGAGTTCATCAGCTTCATTACAAGCGAGTAAGATTTTTTTTGGATTTTGCGATCTATTGCAATAGCTAGTATGGTAGCAATTATAGCCTACGATTTTGTGAATTATTGCAGCTCTAGCCTATGATTCTGCTTTGGTGTACGCGTATTGTTTTATTATTTTAGTTGACTTGGATTTGAGAATAGATTTATCGGCTTGCTTATGGTGAAAATGTTCAGGGCGAGTGATAAGTGTCAGAAAGAGAAAAAGAAAGACGATCAACGGGGATGATTTATTGTGGCTATGGCAACTTTGGGGTTTGAAGATTACATCGAGCCCTTAAAGCTGTACTTAGCTAAGTATAGAGAGGTAAGTTAGTGTCATCTTAGATTTGTTTCGTTCCCAATTTTTCTGTGGATCGTTGTTGATTCATTGTTTAACTGATATTTTTTTACTAACCAACTTTCTGGCTTGGGCTCATGGATTGTTACGGTCTGTTAGATGGAGGTGAGTTGATATCTGTATAGCTTTCATTTGATATTGCTTGATGAATGTTATGTTCAGAACTGTTGGACCTTTATTCATCTTTCACTCATTCATGTCAGGTGACACAAAGGGAGCGGCCAAGGGTGCAGATGGATCAGCAAGGAAGGATGGATTACAACAAGCCAATCCTAGTTCTCAGGTAATCGGCAAGCAATATCGTTTCGTCCCCACATTATCTTCCATCGCCACATGTATTTTTTCTTCTCTTTGAAACTCAATCGTGGGAACTTCTAACCAAAAAAGTTGTCTCACTTGACCGCATATTCACCAAGGTTCCTTTCCACAAGGCATGAGTTATGGCAACATTCAGGTACTAATTCCGACTATACTTTATGTGTCTTATTACCATATATTTTAACTAACAAATCATGCATTTATTTGTCTTGGGCTGCTCCACAAGTGACCTTTTAAAATTGTTAGCTTCTGATGATTGACTGATTGAGGCTTCTTATGCCTAAAGTTCCATTGATTTAGAACTCCTTTTCTACTTCCATATCTGCAGCAGCAAGGGCAACACGTGCTGCTACATATGCCAGGGCACAGATTGAGCTCTCTCATTCAGATCAAATTATCTTTGTTCCAGTTTATTAAGTCTCCTATTAAGCTCTGCCATTATTCAGTTTCTACTATTAAGCTCTTGCCATTTCGAGCCAAAAACCTATTATTAGAGCAATGTTAATAAATTTTAGAAGCTTTTCTTGGATTATTGTTCTTATGGGAGGCATGTATTGATAATAATTATTCATCATATAACAATTAGTGGGCTATCAGAGAAGATAAAAGAAAAGGGCTGTGAAGCTTTAGAAGTTTGGTTGGTATTGCCTAATTCTTACCGTGGAAGTGAGTGAATTCCTGACCTTTTCTCGTATGTGATTTTTTTTTTTTTTATCATTACTTCAATTAAAGCAAGCAAATATAAGAAAACTTCAATTAAAGCAAGCAAAGATAAGAAAAGTACAGTCAATAACACCTATCTACCATCCACAACTAAAAAACTGAAGATAGAGATCAATAGTTTTATCAAAACAAGCAAATACAATGTGTCTGTCTAGTTTAAGACCCTGGCTTCTCCTTTTTCTCCTTGGATAGAGCTAAGAGCAAAACGCCAGACACCTTCACAACCTAAACCTAACTCCAGGAATATCTCCCACGGCGTGTCCCTTACGACCAAACCAGCAATCAACACTTCGTCCTGCACCAAAGATCAGATATAACAGTACAAAGGAGCGCTTAAATGACTGAGTGAGTTGAAAGAGCTTTTTCTTCCTAACATTTTCTTCGATGTAGTTCAAGCAACCATCGTTTGGAACGAAAGCAGCGATCTTTTTCCCATTCTTGATTGAGCGCACCCTAGCACACTTTCGAATAGCAGAGTTGGGCTGCTTCGCTTCTAACCTCTGCGGGGGCGTTTTTGCAATGGCAAATTAGAGCAGGAGCTATTGAAAATGTATGGTATTTTTTACATCTTTTCGAACACTATCCCTTTCTTTGCGCGGGACTATCCAGCGAAGGGTTTCTTCCATTCATTTCCAAGGTGAGATTTCTTGTATGCTTTATCAGCCCACCTTTGTCTCCTACGGTGGGACTTGAGCTTTCGACCACGACGTGTCTTCCTGTAATAGTTTCAAAATGTCAGGAATCAGCAACAGAAATCAATTGTACAACCTGGGACTTTGAATTCGTCAAGAATGTAAAGCTACGAATAAAACAACAAAAGAACACACTTTCAGCCTTCTACAACATAAAGCACGCATTTAAACCGTATCTTGGAATACAAAGAGACTGAGCCCACAGCTAGACTAGAGGCAGGTATATCCGTATCCTTGAAACCCATGTAAACGTTTCCATAAATTAACTTGTAATGTGATTACGTACCCCATTGTTGCAGAGTTTAGAAGACGAAGATGAGCGAAGCAAGGCGTTGGAGATAGATGTAGAAGATGAAGCAGCTGCTAATCCAAAGCTAAGATAAGATAAGAAGCTCTGTTCTTGAAGTGGATCAGTGGCTTGAATTAAATATTCACGGGCCCTAATAGAAAACAGCCAAGAAAAACATGGTGGCCTTTCGAAGGGATAGTTACTGCTGAACATTCATTACTGGCAACGTTTATATGGGCGTAAGCACATAGTTTGTTTCCTATGCGGAAAATAGTAAATATAATTGTTCAATAAATTGATATGTTGGGCATTTGGTCTAGTGGTATGATTCTCGCTTAGGGTGCGAGAGGTCCCGAGTTCAATTCTCGGAATGCCCCATTAATTTTCTTTTTCAATCGACATTTTCCATTTATTATTCTTCAAATTAAGTCAAATATGAACAAAATTCCACATCTTCTAATAATAATGAATCTCCCACCGAAAAGGGCGAACAGAGTTGTCATGGAGGAAGAGTTTCCAATTCCATCGTAATTACACAAATTCATTCGGGTTGAGGAAAGAAAGGATGGACTAATTTTTTTACAAAACATGAATTTCATTCATATAATGAAATGATTTCCAATAAAAAACTTGTATATCTTAATCTATTTTGCTGCTTGGGAACGGAGTTGTGGCTAAAAAAACGATAATCAAGCTCACACACCCAGCGCAATTACAGCCAAATATAATACAGTAGACCAAAACTAACACAAGATCATCCAAGTTCAGACTATATGCAATTTTTTTTAGAATATATAGGTAGAAGTATAAACATCAATAAGCTCGAAATTTTTAAACTTGCACATATATTCCACAACTTTATAATAATAAAAATAATACAAAGTAGCCATGGTGACGATGCCCATTTCGTATTGAATATAAAAGAAGTGAAGCCCATACATGAGGATTCATCTTCATTTCCCACCAACTTAATTCTTGATCTCTCATATATGAATATCTCAATGTACAACTAATAGTTTATCATATTCATGTTCTCGTGTTTGTTTCCGCATAGCAATTTTACTTTATTTATGTAAAGATATATAAAACATATATCTTCAATCACATCAATGACGACTGTGATGTCATTAACTCGTATAGAAGCAACCTATGTGCATATGTACATACGTACGTCTAAATTCCAATATCAGATCAACAAAAAACTTGTCTTTTTCAATATTGTCGGACATGCATGGTTTCTGTTATACATGTAATACCGTTACCACACACACACACACAAAAACATATATATATAATATATCTATTGATATGATATTAATTAAGACGGGCCGAGAAAAATAAAAACAAGGAGAGGCCCAAACAAGGCCCATAAAGAAGAGCTCATGATAAGATATAAAAATCTGGGAAGGAGCTGCAAGGACCTGACGGACATTAGCATGAACTGGACAAAGGAGGAAAGAACCATCGTGTATCAAGATAAAAGGTACAGCAGGAAAAGGAAAAAGGGATAAAGGGACACGTGTGTCTTAACAGAGGAAGAAATCACTGTGGTATCCCACTGTAACCACTTGCAGAGGTCAATCCATCAAGCAATCCGTCATTTCCCTCTGCAGACCTTAGGTAGTACGTCCCCCGGAAAAGCTGGAACATAGCCTTCAGCAGGCGGCGGGGAGCTGCTATAAAGGGAGGACTTAGCATATTTTCCATGGGCGGAATCTCTCTACGAAAAACGTGCGCGCACATCATTTTCTCTAAGATAGCTTAAACATATTCTCTACATTTTAGGAGCGAAGGTGAGGAATTTCTGAGTGTGTAACATGTTCTTACTTAGTGAAAGATAGTTCCCCAGCGCCCCGTGGACGTAGAATAGGATTCGAACCACGTAAACGCCTGTGTTCTTTCTGTTTATGTCCCAGCATCAACAACCCTCGCTTACCTAGCAAATAACATAACAATCGATCTACCGTTAACTAAACATCCAGAGCCCCCACACTTAAAAATACTGTTGATTGGGTCGCCCCATATCAAATGGCGCCGTCTGTGGGAAATCCGGAGTTAAAGGCGTGAGAAATTTTCTAGAGCAAGGTACGAGGTTGCATTGAAGATTTCTCGTTGAAAGATTTCGTGTGTTTTGTTTTTTGTGTTACAGGGATAAGGCAAGGAACGTAAGGACGCTGATGGAGGGAGATTCTTCCATACCGAAAAAACTTAGACGCACAATTTGAAGAGGTCGCAAGGGGCGATACAGCAAGGCAAGATGCCACCCCAGCACCTACTCCTGTTGTGATATCGCCAGAAACACCGATTACTTTGACGGCCGCTCAGTTGGACCTCCTAGTACGCAACACTGTCAACAGCACTTTGGCTGAGAGGAGGAAGAAAAGAAGACAACGAAAAGGACCCAGCCGCGTGTCGAGACCGAGCAAGTTGACGGCAAATTCACAGAGGTAACCGGGGAAAACGAAACGCAGCCACAAACCCCATACAACGCCCTCTGAACACGACAAGCGATGTCCGGATCAGAGAACGAGTCAAGGAGGGAGGAAGAACCTCCGAAGCATCATGAGGGACGTGGGGGAGCTGCGGAACAGGTTCGGGAAAAGGAAGAGGAGCCAAACAGGGCGGATCAGCCAGAAAAGGATGTCAAAACCCCCACACTGATCTCCGCTGAGTCCGTCAGCAAAGCCCCGAACCCTGTTAAAGAGGCAGAAGGCTCCAAAGGAGGAAGAAGGTCACGCTACCCCCAGAAGAAAAAGAGGAGACTTGGACCAAAAGAGAAAAGGAGCTGCGGGATCAACTAGCGGACCTTAAGCAGGTGGTGGATGGTGTTAGAAGCAGAACCATGCCACCAAGGATAGGGGAAGGACTAGTAGCGGGGACGCCTTTTGCGAAGGAACTGCTAGTGGGGGAGGTCTCATCTAACTTCAAACAGTTGCCGTACGAGTATGATGGGACGACGGACCCCGTGGAACACGTCTTACGCTTTCAGAACACCATCCTGCTCCACGATTTCTCGGATGGGGTCAAGTGTAGGTATTCCTAACCACTTGGTGAGGGCGGCCCAGCAATGGTTCAGCCAACTAGCGCCCGGATCTATCAAGTCCTTCGAGGAATTCCAGTTGATATTCATTACCCAGTTCGCCAGTGCCAGGAAACAGCCCAAGTCCGACATGTCGCTCTTCCAAGTGCGACAAGGAGAAACGAAAAGTCTCCGAGCTTACATAAGCAGATTTAACATCGCCGCCTTAGAGGTGCCAACAGCCACGCCTTCCGTCAAGGTCAGCGCCCTGATAAACGGGCTTCGAGATGGGGACTTCTTCGCTTCCCTCTCCAAGAGACCGCCGCCGACTTTCGAAGACTTATTGCTGAGGGCGGACAAGTATATTAACTTGAAAGAAAGTAAGATGGCCAAAGCGCAAGAAGAGAAGCAGATAACCACGCCGAAGAAGGAAGGGGCCGTGAGAAGCCAGGACATGTGAGACCACCTCTGCGTCTGCCTCACAAAGAGCCTTGGGGATCTCCGGCCAGGGCCCCACGAAGGTTCACTCCATTGCGTGCTAACCCGGAGGAGGTCCTGGCCGTGGCGGGACGACATCCGGCTCTGAGAAAACCTCCCGCCGGATCTGCAGGACCTTCTCGACCCTATTCCAATTTATATTGTCGTTACCATAACGAATACAGGCACCACACTAACAACTGTTACCATTTGAGAGATGAGATAGAAAGGCTGGTACAGGCTGGACACTTGAAGGAGTTCGTGAAGCAAGGACCAGAGCCCAACCCCCGGAAAGGCGAAAAGGAAGAAGGGGGACCTGCCCCGAATAAGGGTAGGCCGTTGCCCCCACCAGCAAACAAAGGCCCTCCAGGACCATCCAGGGCCCCTATCCTGATTATTGTGGGAGGTCCCAGCGGTGGGGATTCTAACCGAGCTAGGAAGTCCTATGCTAGAACCGCAGGGGGACCTCAGTCGTGGGGATTGATAGGGCACACGGAGGCCATTGCGAACGTACAGTTTGGACCAGAAGATGAGACTCATGTTACCAGGCCACACAACGATGCCTTGGTCATAACGACTGATATCGCCGGACACGATGTATCCCGAGTCTTCATAGACGGGGGGAGCTCGGCCGACATCCTGTTCCTGGATTGCTTTAAGAAAATGGATCTGGAAGCAGGTCTGCGGCCAGTTTCCACCGCCCTATACGGGTTTGGAGGACCTGGGATACGACCTATGGGGGAGGTAACGCTGCCTATCGGAATGGGGACAAACCCAGTTCGAGTCGTGAAAATGATCAACTTTCTGGTGGTTGACATCGCCTCCTCCTACAACGTCATTCTGGGACGACCCGCCATCAACGAATTCAGAGCAATCCCCTCCACATACCATTTGAAAGTCAAGTTTCCCGTGGGGAGCACGTCGGTGAGATTTTGGGGATCAGCAGAGCTCCCGCCAATGTTACGCCAATGAAGTTAAGGCGGTGGCCAAAGAAAAAGAGATTGCCCGAGAGGGAGCGGTCGCGACAAGAGGATCAAAATCGAAGGAGGGGGACCTACGAGCTTGCAGCCTGAACCGGATGAGGAGCTCGCCAAGGGGAACTGTACCCCGACCAATCAGGAAGGACCACCAAAATTGGAACGCACTTAGGGGAACATGCCACGAAGGAGCTGGTAGGATGCTTGCAAAGGAATGCCGATCTATTCGCGTTTTCCCCCGAAGATATGACGGGAATTCACCCTGATATAGCCAAACATCACCTGAATGTCCTACCCAGCGCTAAGCCCGTCAAACAAAGGCTGAGGACATGTGGGACGGAGAGAGCGCAGATCCTGAGGGAGGAGGTCGACAAACTATTTCAGGCAGGCCATATCCAGGAGATCCAGTTCCCCACTTGGCTGGCCAATGCCGTCCTGGTAAAGAAAGGAAATGGGCAGTGGAGGATGTGCATTGATTTCAGGGACCTCAACAAGGCCTGCCCAAGGATCACTATCCGCTCCCCAGAATAGATCAGCTCGTGGACTCCACCTCCGGGTGCGATCCTCAGCATGATGGACGCCTACCAAGGTTATCACCAGGTAAGTCTCGATTCAAATGATTTTGATAAAGTTTGCTTTGTAACACTAGGAGGGACATACGGGTACGTCCGAATGCCCTTCAGACTCAAAAATGCGGGAGCAACGTACCAACGGATGGTGGATAAGGTTTTCAAGCAGCAACTAGGTAGGAACATGGAGGTGTACGTGGATGATATGCTCGTAAAATCGGTACACCTCACTGATCACACCAAGGACCTGGAAGAAGCATTCAAAGCGATCAGGGGAAGCGGAATGAAGCTCAATCCCGAAAAATGCGCGTTCGGAGTGGGATCGGGGAAGTTCCTTGGCTACATGGTCACCCAACGAGGCATCGAGGTCAATCCCACGAAAGTGAAAGCTATTTTGGAGATGCAACCTCCCAGGGCGTCAAGGAAGTCCAAAAGCTCACGGGACGATTGGCGCCCTTAGCAGTTTCATCTCCCACTCAGCAAAGAGGAGCCTACCTTTCTTCAAGGTGCTACGAAAGAATAAACAATTCGAGTGGACTAAGGAATGCCAGCAAGCCTTTGAAGAATTGAAGGAGTACCTCCACAACACACCACTCCTGACCAAGCCCTTGATGGGGGATGTGTTGGTACTATATTTCTCCGTAGGGGACCACGCGATAAGCTCCGTCCTATTGAAGGAAGAAGGAACCTCCCAGAAGCCCATCTACTTTGTAAGTAAAGTACTTCTGGACGCTGAACTAGGTACTCCGAGCTTGAGAAGGCCGCTTTAGCAGTGATGATCTCCGCCCGCCGACTCCGACCCTATTTCTTGTCACACAAAGTGAACGTGCGAACTAATTCCCGCTGAAGCAAACGCTGGACAAACCGACTTATCAGGAAGGATGGTGAAGTGGGCCATCGAGCTAGGGGAGTATGATGTAGAATTTGAGCGAAGAACGGCTGTGAAGGCCCAGGCCCTTTCAGATTTCGTTCTCGAAACTACGAAGGGACCTTCGAAAGGCCGATGGAAAGTATACGTGGATGGATCAGCCACTTCGCAGAAATCAGGAGCAGGGGTCCTTGTCATCAACCCAGAAGGAGAGGAGCCCCGTTTCGCCATTACGTTCCATTTTCAGGCTTCCAACAATGAATCAGAATACGAAGCCCTCCTTCATGGCCTGCGAATCGCGAGGAGCTGGGGGCACGAAACATTACTTTGTTCTCGGACTCACAGCTGGTGGTACAACAAGTGAATGGGAACTACGAAGCAAGAGACGAAAAGATGGCTGAGTATGGTAAGAAAGTCAAAGAGTTAACCAGAACCCTCGACTCTTGTGAGATTGTGCAGGTCCCCAGGGAGGAAAACTACAGGCATATTATTTAGCAAAGGCCGCTAGTTCAGGGCCAGCTCTCAAAGAAGAAGGTATCACCTACCTCGTGGTGGATAAGGAGGAGACAGGGGAGTTCGTGGCAAGCATAGAAGAGGGGGATGATTGGAGAGCCCCCATCATAGCCACCTTAGAGGATCCCAGCCAGAAGGACAAGAGGGGATACCGACAAAAGTTCTGTCTGATAGATGGGTGCCTGTTCAAGAAATCTTTTGTACACGCATACTCCGATGCCTCTCCAAAGAGGAAGGCAAGAAAATACTCGAAGAAATCCATGAAGGATGTGCGGGGATCATGCGGGGTACAAGTCCCTCACCAGGAAAGTTGTCAGAGCCGGATATTTCTGGCCCATCTCATCAGGGATGCCAAGGACCTAGTCCGAAGGTGCAACAACTGTCAGAAGTATGGTCCCAAAATCCACGTCCCCGCCGAGGCTCTGGGGACCATGCATTCCCCATGCCCTTTCGACAAATGGGGAATCGATTGTAATACCCGAGTCCCGTAAGTAAGTCGGCCAATAAATATGCATACATATTATATGGCTTACATGACTGCATGAGTTATATGTTGTGACTTTTATATGCCTAGATAATTTTATGCTATGTGCTAACATGACATATATGAATTAGAAATTAGAGGAATTAATTTAATTTAGGTTAGTTATTGATTTTACGATTTCTAGTACATGGCATGCTAACCTAGAAGGTCTTAAATCTAGGGTTTTGTAAGATTCGAAGCATAGGGGGAACAGTTTTACTATTAAATAAAGGTTCTCAGAAACTAAGATTTGGAATAATTATAGTCCATTACTTTAATATTAGGAAAGGATTATAAGACTAAAATTGTTACTTAAGCAATTTAAGTTATTTCGATAACATAGTGAAAGGGATTAAGATATAATAATTTCACGACTCGATGACTTATCAAAGGAAGAAAATGAGTAAATTAATATTATAAGGTCTACTACTAAGTCATAAGAAATGGGACTAGAAAAGCTTCATAAAATCACGAGAGCTTAGTGAGGAAGGAAATTTACATGATAGTATGATAATAGCAACACATGAATCTAGGAAATAATATCATCATAGAAATCGATTTCTTAACTATAAAGAAAGGGTAAGACGAAAACTTAATTGATAGGTAACTCTTTTAATAATATAATAAAGGAGATTACTTAAAATGGGATAAGTGTTGATGACATGATGATATGTCACTTGTTAAGTTGAATACGCCAACTAAGAGATAAGAATGGAATGAAGAATCAATTATATTAATTTAGTTAAAAACCATCGAATAGTCTAAGTAATAAAGAGGAGAAATTTTCAAACCAGAAACGAATCGAAGAAGCTTGGAAATAAAGAAGCTTGGAGTAGGTATATTCTTAATCTAACTCCACGTTTTTATTTGCTAATATGACCTAAGATGCTCTAAACATTTTATACGATTAGGATCTGTCCAAGTGGAGTTAACGAGGGTTCTTTTTAGAGCTCATATCAAAACCGTGGGGTAGATAAAATTTTCTTATCAGAACTTCATATCTTGTTTCATATATTAGAGGGTTTTAAGGAGTAACAAATTCGAACAGTTATGTGAGAATACGATTTGTACATGTGTAATATATTTAGGGGTGATATAAGCTGTTTAGATTAAAACCTCGAAGTCATGAATAGTTGTGTAGGAATAATGTCGAGACATTCATAAGGATTTAAGAATGTCGAAATGATTGGTAAAATATCGAAATGGTTAAGAAGAATGATATCGAGGTGTATCATTGATACATATCGAAATGTATCATTTAACCAATGTCGAGATTTGCTCTCGTGAATTATCCCGACATCTTATGTGCATAATGTGATATATACATCTCGACATTTAGAATTGCAATTTCAAGACACTTCTCGACATTCTTGAAGATACTATTTTAAATTCTAAAAAAAAAAAAATCCTGAAATCCTTACATGTCATATGTCGAGATTTATATCTCATATCGAAATCTTTATCAACGTTTTGCATCTCGATGTTATAACCTAATATGCATCTCGAGATTATGTCAATATCTTATTGTTGAGCTATCGAGGTCTATCTCGAGAACTTCGATAATCGAAATTTATTTGATAAATTCTGTATACTATGTAATTAAATTAGAACCATGTCTAAAAAGATTTGAAAATGGTACGTTTTAATTCAAATCAAAGTATCACAATTTAGGGTTTTAATATTGATAGAAGTCGAAATTAGGGTTTTCAAATTAAGTCAATTTCGTGAACTAATAATTAGACTAACAAACCCTAATATTATATGCTTGTATATTTAGGGTTCGAAGGTTAGCGACATACCGTACGATAAATTAATAGCTAAGGATACCAGGTAAGTGGAAGTCCCAACTACAACACATAATTATATGTACATGAAATTATGTGTTATGTGTTCTATGATTTATGTGACTTCCTACGTGAATTATTTGCGTTATATGACACGTATGATTTAATTACATGATATTATGGCATAACATGCATATTCACGACATGATCATATGCACGCACGTTAGAACGAAAGATATGATATAATAGCGTGCTAATATATGATCGCCTGAGAGCGATAAAGATTCGCCGATATGGGCGTCTGATGTCGACTCACAGTTGAGTCACGGCTCTTCTATGCTACCATGGTGACGTCGTATGGCGCTACCGTTAAGACATGACATGTACAAGGCAAGGCATGATATTAGGGCTAATGCCCTCATGGCGGGTCGTGAAACCTGGAGGGTGCGAGCTGAGGGAGTAAGCGACACCGAGGGTACCCCGAGTGTCGACTACCTCAGATTAGGCTACCAGTGTGAAACGTCCGCGTGGCGTATGAAACCACCTTGGGACAGAAAAGGCGCCCTAGGGTTAGCCTCCCTTGAGTGGGTATTGCCACTTATATTTATTTTATCCCTAGTGGATTCGAGCTCCATGATGGTGCATAGCAAGATAGCCGAGGGCCCTATATGACAAGACAAGACAAGGAAAAATATGAGGTCTAGGGAGCATTGGCGCGGATGCCTTTGCGAATTTAGGACACGTGCACGGCATGCATGGCTTTCACTTACTGAGTTTTATAAGCTCATTCCACGTATTTATGTGTTGTAGGCTCACGGGATCACGGTACGTGATCTTTGCCATGGCGAGGCCAAATTTTGAAGCTTCCGGAGGACTTTTGAGGTGGCAGTGTGTACATGGATGCGACCTGATTGGCGGGCCGATAGATTATTTTGAACACGCATGCGCACTCACCTATGTATTTACGTCCTAAAATATTTTGCACTGTACAGAAGAATTTCCTTTATATAAAAGGAAAAATTTGGTACGCATTTTCGTATAGCGATTTCATTTATATCACATGCAGTCACAGAAAATAGTAGTAAGAATGGGCGGTAGGAGTTAGGGGCGCCGCAGGTGGTATCAGAGCTTTCGGTTACAAGTTCTGTAGACTGTCCATGTACACACACTCAAAAGCACGGAAGCGGCCTTGCTAGTAAGTTTTATGTTTCTATGAATGTTGTATGTGCGTAATTTATTGGCCATAGGGACTATTAGGGTATCAGAACAAGAATGGGCAGAACGAGAAGTGAGGGTAGCGGAGCGTTAGTAAAGGTAAAGAGCCCGAAACATCAACCGATAATCGCGACATGGCGATTATTCAGCTCACGGAACTAGTCCGCCAGCAGTCTACCCAAATACAAGAACTAATTCAGCAGCGTAATACGGGCGGACCATCTAGTAGCGGACTTTCTCAGGCAGAAAGAGTCGAGATTGTTGGGGAGCGATTTCGTAAGCTCAATCCCCCAACATTCGAAGATGCTGTTGACCCTACTGCGGCTGAAGACTGGCTACGAACTCTGGAAAGCATGTTCCAATATAGCCGCATTCCAGAGGATGAAAAGGTGTTATGTGCTGCCTTCCTGCTGAGAGGAAGTGCAGGCCACTGGTGGGATACAATTCTCGCCTTTGAAGACCCTATTACGATGACGTGGGACCGGTTCAAGGAACTCTTCAGGAGTAAATATTTCACCGCCCCAGTACGAGCCCAGAGGATGAATGAATTCATCAATTTACGCCAGGGCCCGATGACCGTAGCCGAGTATATTAGAAAGTTTGAGCAACTGTCCCGATTTGCAGCTCACATGGTGAGCACAGATGCATTGAAGGTGGAGCGCTTCTTGGAAGGCCTGAAGCCTGAATTATACAGAGATGTAAATATGGCCGGATCCCAAGGAGCTACCTATGCTCAGGTGGCTGAACGTGCGTTGATGGCGGAGCAAGCTGAACTCCGAATTATGCGCGCCCATGAAGCTAAGAGAAAGTTTATTCAAGGGCCAAAATGGAGCGGAGGAAGCCCGAAGAAACCCTTTAACCCAAACCCTAAGAATTCCCGACCTAATTTCCCGAATCGACCTGGACCTCCACAACAATTCAGTACTAATCAGGGAAGACCTCCAATGAGTATACCCCCATGCCCCAGGTGCACACGACGACATTTGGGCGTGTGCTATTCCCAGAACGCAACCTGTTATAAATGTGGCAAGACAGGCCACTTTTCCAAGGCGTGCACGGAAGTTACATCTGGGAGTCAAGCTCCTATCCAAGCTAGGCCACCTACGGTACCTACTAGAGTCTACACGTTGACTTCCGAGGAGGCGGAGAACAATCCGTTTGTGGTGGCAGGTACTCTCCTATCCATTCAACCCCGACATGCATATTAGTTGATTCAGGAGCCACGCATTCATTTGCATCTACTACTACGTGGCGAGACTCGGGGTTACGCCTAACCTGGTTAGCTACGAATACAACGTTACCATTCCCCATGGAACCTCTATGAGAACCAGTCAAATTTTACGAGATAGCCCAGTGGTAGTGAATGATAAGACCTTACCCGTTGACCTGATAGTCATTCCAATGAACGATTATGAAGTAATCTTAGGCATGGACTGGCTATCGAAATACGGAGCAGTTATTGACTGTAACCGTAAACAAGTAACCTTTAACCTAGAAGCACCGAACCGTTCACGTTCATGGGAACTAGCAAGAGTAATAAGATTCCCAAGATTTCAGCAATGAAGGCACATCGTCTGATCAAGACAGGATGCGAGGCTTATTTAGTATTTGCGATGTCATTCGAAGAACGGTTACTTCCGAAATTAGAAGAAGTCCCAGTCGTACAGACTTTACCGATGTATTCCCTGAAGACTTACCCGGACTTCCGCCGGATCGGGAGATTCAATTCACGATCGACCTAGTGCCAGGAGCGGCACCGATTTCTAAGGCACCGTACCGACTCGCTCCAGCAGAATTGAAGGAATTGAGGGAGCAACTGGATGAACTGTTGCAAAAAGGGTTCATTCAGCCGAGTTTCTCACCCTGGGGAGCACCAGTCTTATTCGTTAAGAAGAAGGATGGATCGATGCGACTCTGCATCGATTATAGGGAACTAAACAAGATTACGATTAAGAACAAGTATCCCCTTCCTCGAATTGATGATTTATTCGATCAATTGCAAGGCGCAACTGTCTTTTCGAAGATTGACTTAAGGTCAGGATATCATCAGTTGAAGATTCGAGAAGATGATGTTCCGAAAACAGCTTTTAGTACCCGTTATGGGCACTACGAATTCCTAGTCATGCCTTTTGGGCTGACTAATGCGCCAGCAGCATTCATGGACCTGATGAACCGAGTATTCAAGTCATTCTTAGATAAGTGTGTTATCGTATTCATTGATGACATTCTTATCTACTCGAAGACCAGGGAGGAGCATGAACAACACCTGAGGACGGTATTAGAGATATTACGAGAAAAGCAGTTGTACGCAAAATTCAAGAAATGCGAATTCTGGCTCGATCAAGTCGCATTTCTTGGACACGTTATCTCAGGAGCTGGAATTTCTGTTGATCCCAGCAAAATCGAGGCTATTAACAACTGGCCGCAACCGACGAACGTGACAGAAATACGGAGTTTTCTTGGACTAGCCGGATACTACAGAAAATTCATCAAAGATTTCTCCAAAATCGCATCAACCCTGACGAAGCTAACGAAGAAAAATACTCCATTTCAATGGGACGACGCTTGCGAGCAAAGTTTCCAGGAACTTAAGCGACGACTCACTACGCTCCAGTGCTAACTATTCCTACAGGCACTGGAGGATTTTCTGTTTACAGCGATGCGTCTAAAAATGGCCTAGGGTGTGTCCTAATGCAGAATGGAAATGTCGTAGCGTATGCCTCACGACAACTCAAAGACTATGAGAAGAACTACCCAACACACGACTTAGAGCTTGCCGCTGTAGTATTCGCTCTCAAGATCTGGAGGCATTACTTATACGGCGAGCGATGCGAAATTTTCACAGACCACAAGAGTCTGAAATACTTCTTCACCCAGAAGGAGTTGAACATGCGACAACGACGATGGCTTGAATTGGTTAAGGATTACGACTGTGTAATCAGTTATCACCCAGGAAAGGCGAACGTGGTAGCTGATGCACTAAGCCGCAAGACTGTGAATACGGAGTTACAGAAACTCGAAGTAGAAGTGATACCAATGGGCGAAATCGAAGCGAGATTAGCGGCGTTAACACTTCGACCTACACTGATGGAACAAATTACGAAAGCCCAGGAGAATGACGAATTATATCTGAAAATCAAAGAAACTCCTATAGAGCAAAGATCAGCAGACTTCACCATACGAGACGACGGAAGTTTATACTATAGAAGACGTCTCTATGTTCCTAGCGACCCCGAACTTCGCAAGACTGTCATGATGGAAGCTCATACCACTGTATATTCTATTCACCCAGGAGCAACAAAAATGTACAGAGATCTATGAGCCAACTACTGGTGGCCAGGAATGAAAAGAGAAATCGCAACTTTTGTGAGCCAATGCTTAACGTGTCAGCAAATCAAGGCAGAGCATCAACGACCGGCAGGAACCTTGCAGTCCCTGCCAGTACCTGAATGGAAGTGGGACCACATTACCATGGACTTCGTTGTTGGCTTGCCTAAGACTGTGAAAGGCCACGACGCTATATGGGTCATCGTTGATCGATTGACCAAGTCCGCTCACTTTCTGCCTATCAGTTCAACATTCTCAATGGAACGATACGCGGAATTATATATTCAAGAAATAGTACGACTTCACGGGGTTCCAATTTCGATCGTTTCCGATCGTGATTCAAGATTCCTGTCCAAATTTTGGATGAGTTTACAAAAGGCCATGGGAACCAAGCTATCCTTCAGTACTGCCTATCATCCTCAGACAGACGGGCAGTCTCAACGAACAATCCAGACGTTGGAAGATATGCTAAGAGCCTGTGTGCTCGATTTTAAAGGAAACTGGAGCAGATATCTTCCACTGATTGAGTTCTCATATAATAACAGCTATCATGCGACTATCGGAATGGCTCCATATGAAGCTCTGTATGGACGCAAATGTAGGTCTCCAATACATTGGGATGAAGTTGGAGAACGGGCGATACTAGGCCCTGACCTAGTACAAGAAATGACGGAAGCAATATCAAAGGTGCGTGAACGGATGAAGACGGCTCAAAGCAGACAGAAAAAGCTACGCAGACCAAAAGCGTAGACCACTGGAATTCCAAGTAGATGACTTCGTATTTTTGAAGGTGTCCCCAATGAAAGGTGTGAAACGATTTGGGAAAAAGGGCAAGCTAAGCCCGAGATATATAGGACCGTTCCGAATTATTAGAAAAGTCGGCGAAGTCGCATACCAGTTGGAATTACCAAATTCGTTAGCTCAAGTACACGACGTCTTCACGTCTCAACACTGCGAAAATATGTCGCAGATCCAAGCCATGTGTTGAAAACCGAAAATTTTCATCAACAGCTCAAGCCAGATTTAAGTTACGAGGAAAAGCCAGTGGAGATCCTTATGTACGACATGAAACGATTACGGAATAAAGAAATTCCATTGGTTAAGGTATTGTGGCAGAATCAGTCCACGGAGGAAGCTACGTGGGAACGGGAAGACGATATGAGAAACCACTACCCTGAGCTATTTCTCCCTGCCTGATTTCGGGGGCGAAATCCCTTTTAAGGGGGGGAGGATGTAATACCCGAGTCCCGTAAGTAAGTCGGCCAATAAATATGCATACATATTATATGGCTTACATGACTGCATGAGTTATATGTTGTGACTTTTATATGCCTAGATAATTTTATGCTATGTGCTAACATGACATATATGAATTAGAAATTAGAGGAATTAATTTAATTTAGGTTAGTTATTGATTTTACGATTTCTAGTACATGGCATGCTAACCTAGAAGGTCTTAAATCTAGGGTTTTGTAAGATTCGAAGCATAGGGGGAACAGTTTAATATTAAAATAAAGGTTCTCAGAAACTAAGATTTGGAATAATTATAGTCCATTACTTTAATATTAAGGAAAGGATTATAAGACTAAAATTGTTACTTAAGCAATTTAAGTTATTTCGATAACATAGTGAAAGGGATTAAGATATAATAATTTCACGACTCGATGACTTATCAAAGGAAGAAAATGAGTAAATTAATATTATAAGGTCTACTACTAAGTCATAAGAAATGGGACTAGAAAAGCTTCATAAAATCACGAGAGCTTAGTGAGGAAGGAAATTTACATGATAGTATGATAATAGCAACACATGAATCTAGGAAATAATATCATCATAGAAATCGATTTCTTAACTATAAAGAAAGGGTAAGACGAAAACTTAATTGATAGGTAACTCTTTTAATAATATAATAAAGGAGATTACTTAAAATGGGATAAGTGTTGATGACATGATGATATGTCACTTGTTAAGTTGAATACGCCAACTAAGAGATAAGAATGGAATGAAGAATCAATTATATTAATTTAGTTAAAAACCATCGAATAGTCTAAGTAATAAAGAGGAGAAATTTTCAAACCAGAAACGAATCGAAGAAGCTTGGAATAAAGAAGCTTGGAGTAGGTATATTCTTAATCTAACTCCACGTTTTATTTGCTAATATGACCTAAGATGCTCTAAACATTTTATACGATTAGGATCTGTCCAAGTGGAGTTAACGAGGGTTTCTTTTTAGAGCTCATATCAACCGTGGGGTAGATAAAATTTTCTTATCAGAACTTCATATCTTGTTTCATATATTAAGAGGTTTTTAAGGAGTAACAAATTCGAACAGTTATGTGAGAATACGATTTGTACATGTGTAATATATTTAGGGGTGATATAAGCTGTTTAGATAAAAACCTCGAAGTCATGAATAGTTGTGTAGGAATAATGTCGAGACATTCATAAGGATTTAAGAATGTCGAAATGATTGGTAAAATATCGAAATGGTTAAGAAGAATGATATCGAGGTGTATCATTGATACATATCGAAATGTATCATTTAACCAATGTCGAGATTTGCTCTCGTGAATTATCCCGACATCTTATGTGCATAATGTGATATATACATCTCGACATTTAGAATTGCAATTTCAAGACACTTCTCGACATTCTTGAAGATACTATTTTAAATTCTAAAAAAAAAAAAAATCCTGAAATCCTTACATGTCATATGTCGAGATTTATATCTCATATCGAAATCTTTATCAACGTTTTGCATCTCGATGTTATAACCTAATATGCATCTCGAGATTATGTCAATATCTTATTGTTGAGCTATCGAGGTCTATCTCGAGAACTTCGATAATCGAAATTTATTTGATAAATTCTGTATACTATGTAATTAAATTAGAACCATGTCTAAAAAGATTTGAAATGGTACGTTTTAATTCAAATCAAGTATTCACAATTTAGGGTTTAATATTGATAGAAGTCGAAATTAGGGTTTTCAAATTAAGTCAATTTCGTGAAATAATAATTAGACTAACAAACCCTAATATTATATGCTTGTATATTTAGGGTTCGAAGGTTAGCGACATACCGTACGATAAATTTAATAGCTAAGGATACCAGGTAAGTGGAAGTCCCAACTACAACACATAATTATATGTACATGAAATTATGTGTTATGTGTTCTATGATTTATGTGACTTCCTACGTGAATTATTTGCGTTATATGACACGTATGATTTAATTACATGATATTATGGCATAACATGCATATTCACGACATGATCATATGCACGCACGTTAGAACGAAAGATATGATATAATAGCGTGCATAATATATGATCGCCTGAGAGCGATAAAGATTCGCCGATATGGGCGTCTGATGTCGACTCACAGTTGAGTCACGCTCTTCTATGCTACCATGGTGACGTCGTATGGCGCTACCGTTAAGACATGACATGTACAAGGCAAGGCATGATATTAGGGCTAATGCCCTCATGGCGGGTCGTGAAACCTGGAGGGTGCGAGCTGAGGGAGTAAGCGACACCGAGGGTACCCCGAGTGTCGACTACCTCAGATTAGGCTACCAGTGTGAAACGTCCGCGTGGCGTATGAAACCACCTTGGGACAGAAAAGGCGCCCTAGGGTTAGCCTCCCTTGAGTGGGTATTGCCACTTATATTTATTTATCCCTAGTGGATTCGAGCTCCATGATGGTGCATAGCAAGATAGCCGAGGGCCCTATATGACAAGACAAGACAAGGAAAAATATGAGGTCTAGGGAGCATTGGCGCGGATGCCTTTGCGAATTTAGGACACGTGCACGGCATGCATGGCTTTCACTTACTGAGTTTTATAAGCTCATTCCACGTATTTATGTGTTGTAGGCTCACGGGATCACGGTACGTGATCTTTGCCATGGCGAGGCCAAATTTGAAGCTTCCGGAGGACTTTTGAGGTGGCAGTGTGTACATGGATGCGACCTGATTGGCGGGCCGATAGATTATTTTGAACACGCATGCGCACTCACCTATGTATTACGTCCTAAAAATATTTTGCACTGTACAGAAGAATTTCCTTTATATAAAAGGAAAAATTTGGTACGCATTTTCGTATAGCGATTTCATTTATATCACATGCAGTCACAGAAAATAGTAGTAAGAATGGGCGGTAGGAGTTAGGGGCGCCGCATCGATATTGTCGGTCCCTTCCCCCGAGGAAGGCGCAAAAGAGTTCATCATTGTAGCAGTTGACTACTTCAGTAAATGGATCGAAGCTAAGGCGGTGGCGCGGATAGACGAAGAGAAGGTGATTGAGTTCCTGTGGAAGAATATCTGTTGCCGATATGGAGCTCCCAGGATCCTTATCTCCGATAATGGGACTCAATTCTGCGGAGCTAAAACGCGAGGATTCTGTGAAGGCATGAAAATAACACAAAGGTTTGTCGCGTGGGACATCCCCAAGCAAATGGGCAGGCCGAAGTCTCTAATCGAACCATTCTCAGGGGGATCAAGGCCCGACTCGAACAAGATGGAAACAAATGGGTGGAGGCGCTGGACGCTGTCCTTTGGGCATACAGAACTAGCCCCCGCGAAGCCACAGGGGAAACACCATTCGAACTAGTATATGGGTCGTCCGCCGTGATACCAGCCGAAATCGGCATCGAAACACACCGAATGATGGCATATAACGAGCAGGAGAACGCGCAGCTAAGAAGGAGGAGGACCTGGATCTTGTCGAAGGAATAAGGGAAGAAGCCCACGTGAGGACCGAAGGATATAAAAGTCGCATAAAGGCAATGTATGATCGGAAAATCCGACCCAGGGGATTTCAGCAGGGGGACCTAGTGCTTCGAAGAGCCGACATCCTACGGCCCCTGGAGAAAATGGAGGCCCCCTGGGAAGGACCCTATCGGGTGACGAAGGTGTTAGGAGGTGGCGCCTACGAGTTAGAAGATGCCAAGGGAAGGTCATTGCCCCGCCCTTGGAACGTCTCTAACTTAAAAAAGTTTTATGTGTAATATCACCATGTAAGAAAGGGAGGGGACGTACTCTTTTTCCTTCATCTGGGATTTTGCCTCAAAGGGAGGTTTTGCCCAGATAAGGTTTTAACGAGGCGTACCTCCCTAGCGGAATATAAATGTTTTGTCCTAACGAGGTGTACTTACAAACGATACAAGGGTCGACGGACCTGCGGCGTACAATGACATCAAGGGCTAACAGCCCGCGACGTGAAACGATACCAAGGGTCGACGGACCTGCGGCGTACAATGACATCAAGGGCTAACAGCCTGCGACGTGAAAAGATACCAAGGGTCGACGGACCTGCGGCGTACAACGACATCAAGGGCTAACAGCCTGCGACGTGAAAAGATACCAAGGGTCGACGGACCTGCGGCGTACAACGACATCAAAGGCTAACGGCCTGCGACGTGAAACGATACCAAGGGTCGACGGACCTGCGCGTACAAAGACATCAAGGGCCATAGGCCTGCGACGTGAAAGATGCCTACAAAGGTGTACAAGATACCACCGCTGACGGGCTGTGGCGTACAGGACATCAAAGGTCCCCAGTAAGGCCTGCGACGTGTATAGGTACCTCAGCGTAGCTGGCGCTATAACCAGGATAAAACGGTGGGGTAGTCCCCCACTTTTTAAAGACCTTCGGGCTTACATTACTGGATTCGCTAAGGACAAAGAGAACCTAGCGCCTATGTGACACCTTTGGATAAGGACGACGGTCCTTACAACCAAAGGCGTGTATAATTCGTACTTGGCTTACGAATTTAACGAAGTGTTGATGAAGTACTACTAAATTCAAAAAGGAAAAGCACGAAAGGAAAAAGGTACTTAATAAAAGAGGTCCTATATTACAAGGAAAAGAGGGACCTCAGAGAAAACATACGAAAACAGGGGAGTTAAGCTCCCCCATCAGGAAAATAAACATCCTAAGATTGTCCGCAAAAGCACAAAAGGGAAAAAGGTCCATTACAAAGCACAAAGAAGAAAAAACTAAACAGAAGGATCCACGGGAGGATAGAAAACAATGCCGGGGAGGTCAGAGATGTCGGCCTAGGCAAGAGCTGCCACATGCTTCTCAGCAGAGGGGCGCCAGAATAAGGGATTCTCCTCAGCTAGCGGGTCCCTTTGAAGGAAGCAGGGGGAGGAAGGTCCTTGAGGGCGGGAACCACAGCAATACCAGCGGATCCTGCGCGGTGGCCCCCCAGAAAAATAGTGCTGCATGAAGGGAACAAAGTCCCTGAGGGAAAGGGGGTCCTCCAGATACGCCAGACGCCAATCTTGGGCCAGGTCCTCCAAGAACTTCTGACCAGCCGCGGTCGACAAGAGATGGCGCTGGCAGATCTGAGCGCCCTCCGCCTTCATGGCCTCCAGTTCAACTGGCCCATGGACTTCCGTCATGCGGACGAAGTCTTCATCCCACTTCGCTTTCTCCTTGGCAAAGGAGCTCGTGAGCTCCTCCTCACGCGACTTCAGAAGGGCCGCATGGTCTTCTTTCTCCTTCTCTGAGGACTTAAGCAACTCCTCATACCTTCTGGCCAGCTCCGTCTTCTCTTCCTCCAGTCCTTCCTTCTCGCTCTCGAACTTAGCCTGAATCTCTTCAACTATTTTTTCGCGGGCGGCCAGACTGGCCTGAACTTGCTCTAGCTGTTCCTGGAGAGACTTAATGCGTCCCTCCAACTCCGACACCAACGGATTCTCAGGGGACTTCACAGACACTAGACCTATCACCTAGAAGGAACCCTAAGACCAGACGAACAGAGGAAGCATACGAAATGAGGCAAACAGGAAAGAACCTCCACTGAGAGTTACAGAAGGCATACCTTGAGAAGATGATGAGCAAGCTCCGCCTCATTCTCCACGGGGGACCTATTGGCAAACACTCCCTGTCCTCTGAAGGGACCAGATGACTCAACGCTGCCATCCCCACTCTGGCCAAGGAGCCCCAGAAGGAGGTGGGCCTTCTTGACGAAGCCCTTCTTGAGGAGCTTCAACCTGAGCCTCACCTCCCTCACCCTCAGTAAGGGGTAGCTTCTTCTTGGACTTCTTGGCAGGCTTGGCCAAAGAGCCCGCTTTTCGCTTTGCCTTGGGGGCTGAGGGGCTGGAGACGGTTCAGAAGTCCCTAAGTCCTTGGGAGGAGACTGACCAATCTCGGCCCGAATGTCCAGGGCCCCTGGAAGCGTGGGAGGATGGGAACTGTGGCAGGTCTATCAGCAACAGGAGGTGGGGGAGCATTTCCTTCCTCTACACTCGCCAGCAGATTGAGCCACGAGCCTGTCATACCTGCTCCCAACAAAAGAGTTAGCAAAAATAATAGTGCCATAAAAACGTGAAGACAGAGCAGCAACCATAGTTACCCTCGAAAGAGAGGCTAGCAAAGAAGGGCGAAAACCCAAAATTGTGCAAGACCCCCGGGAATCTGACTAAGGAAGAAGGGCTCAGGGGACCATGCTCTTCAGCAATGAGCATTCAAAGCAGCCAAGGCTTTCCGATTCCTTTTCGAGCATTTACCAGACCCGCGAGGAGGGGCGCCATTCACCCACCGCTCGCAAGGGAAATCCCACAAACCTCCCGGGGCCTCCACGAAGAAATACGCACCATGCCAATCCTTGTCCATTTTATGATTCTTGCCAAAAAAGTGGGTCTCTCCTCCCAAGCTGGAAGAAATAGAGGAGAGATAGAAGAAGCGCCATGAAGCTTGAGCGAGAACTGGGAGACTACCAAATCAGGGGAAGGGACGCCTCCGACCGCCCGTACCGCCACGAAGAACGATATAAGGAGACGAATAGCGGAGGGCTGAAACTGATTTAAAGGGACCTTGAAGGCCCTGGACACTTCAGACAAAAAGAGAGGGACAGGGAAGCGAAGCCCGGCCCGGACCTGGGCCTCCCAAAACGCCAAACATGATGGGGGCGGCCGGTCGGCCCTTTGATCCGACGAGGGTATCCTCACCGTATAACCCTCGAAAACAAAGCCCCCCTCCACCAGAGCAGCCAGGCCAGTCGACGAACACGTCGAAGCCTTGAAGATGCTCAGAGGGGTTTCCGGCAGAAGAAGAAGGGGTGGATCTAGGGTTTGGAGGGGGTCGCGGACCAGAAAGCGCGACCGAACCTTGGGTATCGGCCGGCGAATCAACGGATCCCGCTTTATCTTGAGGATGGGAAGTCATGGCGGAAGCAACGGCTGAACGGGTTCGGGGACGATTGCCGGTTTGAGGAACAACGGCGCGGTGGGTGCGAGCTTCTAGAGGGGAAATGGGCTGTGAAACGGGGGGAGTAGACGACGTATCAGAAGAAAGCGACTGATGAGAGTGAGTGGAGGAAGGCGAAGAGTTTGCCGAAGCTGTAACAATGGAAGCCATAGAAACGAAGGAAGAAGACGAAATAAAGAGAGAGAGAGAAAGAGACGTACCTGTTAAATGGCGGAGTACCTTTTCAAAAGTAAGGATTGAACTTCCAGAAGCCCCTCTTAAGAAGAAGCGGTTCCCGAGGTATTGAAAGGACGTGTCTTTTCAGGGGAGCATGACAGAGGGACCTCGAAAGGAGGTACGGTTTGAATTCGTCATTATTTACTCTAATTCACTTTTGGTTCCCAAAAATAAATTAGAGTAGGGGAGTGGTTGATATGGTATTAATTAAGACGGGCCGAGAAAAATAAAAACAAGGAGAGGCCCAAACAAGGCCCATAAAGAAGAGCCCATGATAAGATATAAAATATGGGAAGGAGCTGCAAGGACCTGACGGACATTAGCATGAACTGGACAAAGGAGGAAGAACCATCGTGTATCAAGATAAAAGGTACAACAGGAAAAGGAAAAAGGGATAAAGGGACACGTGTTGTCTTAACAGAGGAAGAAATCACTGGGTATCCCACTGTAACCACTGCAGAGGTCAATCCATCAAGCAATCCGTCATTTCCCTCTGCAGACCTTAGGTAGTACGTCCCCCGGAAAAGCTGGAACATAGCTTCAGCAGGCGGCGGGGAGCTGCTATAAAGGGAGGACTTAGCATATTTTCCATGGGCGGAATCTCTCTACAAAAAACGTGCGCACATCATTTTCTCTAAGATAGCTTAAACATTTCTCTACATTTTAGGAGCGAAGGTGAGGAATTTCTGAGTGTGTAACATGTTCTTACTTAGTGAAAGATAGTTCCCAGCGCCCCGTGGACGTGGAATCCGATAGGATTCGAACCACGTAAACCCCTGTGTTCTTTCTGTTTATGTCCCAGCATCAACAACCCTCGCTTACCTAGCAAATAACATAACAATCGATCTACCGTTAACTAAACATCCAGAGCCCCCACACTTAAAAATACTGTTGATTGGGTTCGCCCCATATCATATATATATATATAATTAATTATATAGTTGGGAAATAAGTGAGTCAACTCTCTATTGTAGATCGAAATAAAATCTGGTCTGAAGCTAGTTTGTTGAGCTGAACTAACTAAAACAGCAAAGAGTTCGATCAATCTGCTATAAGAGCTTACTCAAAGTCATTTTACTAATGGGCCTCTTAACATCGTTCTTGGCCAAAACCAAATTTTCTATTTGTTACCCTCGGATTATTAGCTAGCGGTAAAATAACCCGCGACGGGAAATATCCCGCGTGAGGGAAAGCGGGAGAAAGAGGGGCGACAGAACTTGCGTGACTCCTTCGGGAGTGAGGGGAATCCCCCCGCGACAAGAAGAGCTAAGGAGGCTCGAGGAGGTTGGTCAAGAGGGTTCGTCTCGAGCCTCAAGGGCAACGGGCAGCTCGAACGGGTTAGGCCCGAAGGAGTCAAAGCCAGAGGATAAAATAAGTCCGAAGGAAAAGGAAGCCCGAGCGGAGAAGACCAGAGTAAGAGGAAAAGTTGAGGAAAGAGGACGAGAAAGGGAGAACGTGGGCTGAGTGGAATGGCCACGATCCCACACGACGCCTGCGAAAAACGCGGGTGGGAGGAAGATCAGGTCATGGCAAAGAAATCCAGAGTCGATATAAAAGGTAACGGTGGGGTTATGCCCAGGTACGCATACTAAAATCGAAACCGCTTTCATTAAGCCTAGCACCTATCTTACTCCTTTTGAAGCTAAAAACTGACTTAAGCATCGGAGGGGCGTCGCCGGCAACCACAACGGCCCCCTCTAACGTGTTTCTACTGGTTTTTGAGTGTTAGGTTCGAAGTGTTCGTTGTCAGTTCAAGGAGGCGCACAATTTCGGCGTCAAGTCAAGGTCGTTTTCAACAGAACACATCATTGGCGCCGTCGTGGGAACGTGTATTCCTAAAGAAAATACATGATGAATTCTGTAAACGACCCCCAATCACCACCGATGGAGGAGGTGTCCACGGTGGAGGAGATTGAGAGAAAGCTGAGAGAGGCATACGAGGCGGAGATGGGAAAATTAAGAGCTGAAGTGAGATGTTGAGGGCAGAACGGACCCGGAGAACCCGCAGTGATTCGCCGCCGCGAGATGAGACGGAAGAAGAAGAGGTCCGAACGACTGCGGAGGGAAGCAGAGGTTCCGCAAACGGAAAGGAGGCAGGATAAAGAGACCGAGGAAAACGCATTAAGGGCGGAAATCAACGCTTTACGAGCGGAGAGAAAAAAGGAACGGCTGAGCAAACGGCCGAGTGGGAACGCATGAAGGACGAAATTAGGACCCTGAAGGAACTAACTAATCCCAGGGTGCCCCTCCCGATACAAAGAGGTTCTCCCTTCTCGGACGAGGTCGCCCGAGCCCCTCTACCGAATAACTTTCGTTTTCCCGACATGAGCAAATACGATGGCTCAGGGCCACACGAGGATCATCTGGCCAGCTTTGAGGGCAACGCTGCGCTGTACCAATTGGGAGATGAGATTAAATGTCGAGTGTTCGCTACGACTTTAGCCAGAGGGGCCCAGCAATGGTTCACCATGTTGCCTGCGGGGGAGATCCGTAGTTTCGTAGACTTCACTCGTTCCTTCCTAAGGCAATTCTCGAGCAGTCGGAGAAGGCCTTGTTCGGCGGTTAACTTATTGAATATGCGGCATGGAGATCAGGAGAACCTACGAGACTACCTGAAAAGGTTCAACAAGGTTATGATGGACGTGCCACAGCCACATCGGACCTGTTGATCGGAGCCTTCCATAACGGGCTGAAAGAGGGAGACCTCTTTAGGTCGCTAGTGAAGAAATATCCGACCACGGTGGAAGTACGGGTCGAGAAGTACGTGCGGGTGGAAGAAGCGCATGGTTTCAAAAAGGGAGACAAGAAGCGAGCGATAGGAACGGTGGATGTTGCTCGCGAACCAATCCGCCCCGAGTTTTAAGGAGGAAAACCCCCGGCGGGAAGTCCTGAGAGAACTCCCGATCAGCAACACCCGATGGAAAGTGAGGAAGGCGAAGGCATTGGAAATGTGTGAAGGACGATACTTCATAAAGAAACCCTTCGGGAGCAGAAATGGGCCCAGGAATCCCGTTTCGGAGGAATACTGCGAGTTCCATCGCGAATATGGCCACACGACCGAGAGATGTTTTCACCTGAATGATGAGTTGGAAAGGTTGGTAGAGGCAAACCCCGATGGCTGAGCTGAGTTCATAGAGGGGGAGAAGGAAATGTCTCCCGAAAGTTCCCTCGTAAGGATCCCGAGCGGGGAGGGGGACGGAGGCCGTTCTGTGTGAAGGACCGACACCCTGAGAAATATTGGCGACCCTCCGGGCGATACTCGCGATCTCCTGAGCGACGGCGGGTCGAACCACAGAGAAAAGCCAAGGATAATCCGAAACAAGATAATCATCGCGGCACACCCGAGCGTAACAGAGCGCCTGAGAAACCCTATGCCCCCCGCGGCGGATCAATATGATATCAGGAGGACCTTCGATTGGAGATTCAAACAGAGCTAGGAAGGCTGGGGTAAGAAAATTGGAAAATTGGGAAATAAATTCGGGGAAGAAGCGTACGGGACCCACAATATCATTCGGGCCGGAGGACTTCCATGGAGGAGATGACACGCACGAGGACGCTTTGGTCATTCGGGCCGAGATAGCCAACCATGATGTAGGACGGGTGTTCGTCGACAACGGGAGCTCGATAAATATTATCTTCAAGGAGACGATGAACCAGATGGAACTGGGGGAATACCATATGGACTCGGTGGAAACAGCTTTGTTCGGGTTCACAGGACACGCGATTGAGGCCATGGAATTGATACGGCTGCCCCTGACCTTGGGATCGGGCAAGCTGAAGAAGACCAGAATCACTACTTTCTTAGTGGTTGATATGTCCTCCTCTTACAACGTCATATTAGGCCGGCCAGCCTTAAGTTCATTTACGGCGATCGCGTCAGCTCTGCATCAGAAAATGAAGTTCCCCGTTGGAAATCAAGTGGGGGAAGTATTAGGGGATAGGAAGATAGCGCGCAGATGTTACGTAGAAGAGGTAAGGACCGAGCTGAAGTCGTTGAAGGGCGGTCGGTATGATCATCCCCGCAATCGTGAAACTTCCTTCGCCATTCATGCTTCTCAAGGATTGACAGCTGAGGAAGAAATGGAGGAGGTCGTAATTCGGTCTCCTTCGGGGACCGTCAAGATAGCCACAGATCTGCCCCCGGAATTGAAAAAGGATCTCATCGAGCAATTGAAGAAGAATGAAGATGTGTTCGCTTGGAACGCGAACGAACTGACAGTGATACCCCGAGGAGTGATGGAACACAAGCTAAACATCTCATACACCGTCCGCCCTGTTTTCCAGAAGAAGAGACATTTAGGAGCCCAGAAGGATGCGATTGTGAGAGAACAGGTCGGGGATCTTCTGAAGGCAGGTTATATTCGGGAGGTCCAGTTCCCGACCTGGCTTTCAAATGTCGTCTTGGTTCCCAAGTCAGGAGGAAAATGGCGAATGTGCGTTGACTTCAGAGACCTAAACAAGGCGTGCCCGAAGGATTGTTATCCTCTGCCGCGGATCGATCAACTGGTCGATTCTACAGCCGAGCACGAGTTATTATGCTTCCTTGACGCCTTTCAAGGTTATCATCAGATTGGGCTAGCAGAAGAAGACCAACCCAAAGTCAGCTTTATTACATCCGAGGGGACCTTTTGCTATGTAGTCATGCCCTTTGGGCTCAAGAACGCGGGAGCCACATACCAAAGACTCATGGATCGGGTATTCAAGAACCAGATTGGGCGGAACGTTGAGGTGTATGTGGATGACATCTTGATAAAATCCAAAACACGAAGCAGCTTCTCGGCAGACGTTCGGGAAACCTTGGCCACAGCCAGAAGGTATGGGTTGGAATTGAACCCCGCCAAGTGTACGTTCGATGTTCGATCGGGAAAATTCTTAGGGTACATGGTCACCAGATCGGGAATTGAGGCTAACCCCGATAAAGTGAAGGCCATAGCAGACATGGCCTCACCTAAAACGCTCAACGAGTTCAGCGACTAACTGGCAGGATCACAGCGTTATCACGATTATCTCTCGATCGGCCGAGCGAAGCGTACCTTTCTTTAAGGTATTGCGGAAGGTGAAGGACTTCGCCTGGACACCCAAGTGCCAAAAAGCCTTCCAGGAGTTGAAAGAATATCTGAAGGAACTACCGATGTTGAACAAACCAAAGCCCGCAGAGGAGTTGACTGTATATCTCTCCACAACCCCCCGAGCAGTCAGCTCCTTTTTGGTAAGGGAAGAAAGCAAGGTGCAAAAGCCGGTCTACTTCGTCAGCCACATCTTAAAAGGGGCAGAGACCTGATATTCATCACAGGAGAGCCTACTCCTAGCATTGGTGATCCCGGCGCGGAAGCTGAGACCTTACTTCATGTCTCACCCGATCGTGGTAATGACGAACAGCCCGTTGGGCACCATCGTGACCCGACCCGACGTATCGGGGAGATCAATCAAGTGGGTGACAGAACTTGGAGAGTATGACATACAGTTTAAGCCCCGAACAGCTATCAAAGCTCAAGCCCTGGCGGACTTCATTGTCGAGATGGTAGAGGAGGGGCCCGACGAGATGTGGAAAGTTTATGTAGACGGGTCCTCTTGTCAACAGGGGAATGGTGTGGGACTTGTCATTATATCGCCCTGGGGAGAGGAGACCAGCTTGGGAGTGAGGTTAGACTTCCGAGCATCCAACAACGAGGTCGAGTACGAGGCGTTGCTTCTCGGGATGAGGACGGCTGGCAGAATGGGATTGACTCGAGTGACTTTCTACTCTGACTCACAGCTGGTGGTCCAACAAACGGAGGGAAATTTTGCCATCAAGGAAGGAAGGTTAGCCGAGTATGCAAAGGCTTTCCAAAGCTGAAAGAAAAGTTCGAGGAATTCAAGCTAGTGCTTGTCAACCGAAGGAGAACGAGAAGGCATACCGTCTCGCCAAGTGGGCTAGCGCGTTGAACCCGCCCGAGGAAGGGGTTAGGACTGAACGGGCTCCACAGATTCATCAAATAGAGGGAAGGGAGAAAATAGATCCTGGGGATTGGCGGTATGACATCTACCGATATCTGGACGAGAAAGTACTTCCCGAGGACAAGATCCAGGCCCGGGTGACTCGCAAAAGAGCGAGCCGTTTCACGCTTATAGACGGAATCTTGTTCAAAAGATCTTATGCGGGCCCCCTGCTGAGGTGCCTATCTAAGGAAGAGTCCGAGGAGGTTTTGGTGGATATCCACGAAGGAACCTGCGGAAGCCACATCGGGGGAATGGCGTTAGCACGCAAAGCTATGCTGGCAGGGTTCTTCTGGCCGACTATGAAAGCAGACTCGATCAGGACAGTGAGAGGTTATCAGCGATGTCAAAAGCATGCGAACTTACAAAGAGCTCCCGCGGAGATAATGAGGGCGGTCGTGTCATCGTGCCCATTCGATCAATGGGGTTTAGATATAGTCGGGCCGTTCGAAGGAAACGCCACGCAAAAAAGGTTCCTCCTGGTGGCTGTCGATTACTTCTCCAAATGGGTCGAGGCTGAAGCGTTGGTTCGAATTACGGAAGCGGCGGTCATCTCTTTCTTGTGGAAAAATATACTACTTCGATTCGGCATCCCGCGGAGACTGATAAGCGACAATGGAAGACAATTCAGTGGTCGCAAGTTAAAAGAGTGGTGCGCCGGCTATGGAATCGAACAAGTATTCACCTCGGTTGCCCATCCTCAGAGCAACGGCCAGGTGGAGGTAACGAATCGGACCCTTGTACAGGCGCTAAAAGTCCGATTGGATGGGTTGAAGAGAGCGTGGTTCAACGAATTGCAAAGCGTGCTCTGGTCCTATAGAACGACACCTCGGGTCGGGACCCGGGAGACCCCTTTCAGCCTGGTGTACGGAAGCGAGGCGGTGTTGCCAGTTGAAGTATGGTAAGGAAGCGCCCGGGTGATGGGATATTCAGAAGAAGAAAACGACCAACTCCGCGCTGATGAGCTCGACCTGATCGAAGAGGAAAGGGAGAAAGCCGCCTTGAAGATGGCGGCGTACCAAAGGAAGATTACTCGCGCGTATAATCGAAAGGTGTGCCTGAAGAGGTTCGAGGAGGGCGATCTCGTTATGAAGGAGATACAACACAAAGGGGAAAGAGGGAAACTTGATCCAAAATATGAGGGGCCTTATAAGGTGATCAGGAAAACCGGGGAGGCCGCCTACTACTTGGAAGACATGGAAGGAAGGAAGTTAGAGACGCCACACAATGCTCGGCATTTGAGGAAGTTCTATCCCTGAAGAGACCGAGCTTTTATCCTATTTTATTATGTTCTAGTTGTTCGTTTTACTTTCAATTGACATGGTTTCTTTTTGATTACTTCTTGTTTTACGAGCACGCCGTTGAATGAAGTTATTTTGTTTTCATTGGAAGAAATCTCGATTAAGACTGTGGAAGAAACAAGATCGAAATAACGAATTTCTCCATCGAGAAGCGATCTCGATCAAGGCCTTGGAAGAAACAAGGTTGAAATAAAATTCTCCATCGAGAAGAGATCTCGATCAAGGCCTTTGAAGAAACAAGGTTGAAATAAAATTCGCCATTGAGAAGAGATCTCGATCAAGGCCTTGGATGAGACGAGGTTGACGAATTTCTCCATCGAGAAGAGATGTCGATCAAGGCCTTGGATGAGACGAGGTTAACGAATTTCTCCATCGAGAAGAGATCTCGATCACCTGGGATGAGACAAGGTCAACGAATTTCTCCATAATACAAGGATAAAGAATTCTGTTGAATAAATAACCTCGGCGCCAGGGAAACAGCTCGGGTAAGACCTTAGCAACAACAAAAAGATAATTTGAATGAAAGAGTAGAATTAACATCATTCGCTACAAGAAAGAGAAGAGAAATGACCGAGAGTGCTGAAAAGGTGAAAATGACAGAAATCGATAAATTCTCCAGACAGATAATGTCGCTAAGGAAAATATACACAATAACAAAATAAAATACGAGATTACGGCCTCGGCCCCCGAGCATAAGGAGTGCCTAAATGCCTCATTCGAGAAGGGTGAGAGCTCCCTGAACGCCAGGGGTTTTTCGCCGTTGTGTATCAGAAACCCCATTCAGACAAGGAGAAAAAACTCGTCGTATGTGCCTCGAGACTCTCGCCCGGGTCCCTCCGTTATCGGGCCCTGAACGAAGTTCCTCGACCTCAGATCGGGAATCGGACAAGGACATTTTCAACCTAGCAATCTCCCGATCTTTTTCACTTAAAAAGGTTGTCAGTCGGGAACAAGCATCCTCGTAATACTGAATCAAGTTGCGCTGCTGGGAGTGACGCTGAAGCCCCTCGCAAGAAAGGGAATAAGACTAGAAAGAAGCTCAGATAGAAGAAAAGAAAGTAGGAAGGCAATAGAAGAGAACTAAAATAACCTACCTGACTCTGAGACAGAGCCCACCAGTCCCAAAAATCAGGATCAGGAATTCTCAACAAATGTTGTTTCTCGACTGGAGCTAAAAAGCCTTCCATGAAGAGTTGGGAGGGGGCACTATCGGGCTCCAATAAAAAGTGGGGGTGTGGCTTGCTTTGATCCAGCGAAGCCACTCCTCGAATAGTGTGGCGCGAAGAGTCAAGACCTTCCTCGCGAGAAAGTCGCGCTTTTGAGGTATAGCGTGTCGCCTCCTCCCATGAGTACCAAAGAGGGCGATAAGGGAGGTTTTGTTTCGGAGTTTGAAGACAAACCTTAGAACGGGAATATGTGGCCCCCTTATCCATCAATGGGCTGGTAGTAGAAGAAAGTTATGAACCCAGGTAGCCAAGAAGGTTAACCACCTCTTTACGAACAGGTAAATAGGTGATGAGACGTAAAGTCGATGAAAAAAGGGGTAAGTATGATGAGGCTTGCGCTTGCAAAAGAGTGGGGTGTCGACCTAGCCTCGAATTTGTAAGGAATAGGCCCGCAAAGCCCGGGCCGTGGGATTTTGAAAACTCAAATTCAAGAAGGCGAAATAAGCGGATCCGAAGGAGACCGTTGGTTCGAAAGGTAACGGTTGGGAAGCCCGTGGGCTAAATGGTAGCCGAAGCCCAAGGGACGAGAATGCTCAAATTTTGAATGTGGCCCAAGAGAGGTTGGGATTTTCTTGAATTTGGAAATTCGAACGAGGGAGATGCGGGTTAATACAGTACAATCCAAAAAGAAAACGCATATTACAATAGAGTTCAAAAGGAAAGACATATTAATAGAGTTCAAAAGGAAAGACATATTAATAGAGTTCTAAGAAGGAAAACATGAAATGGCTCGGGGCCATGAGCGGTGATGCTTAAGACGGGGCTGCCGAACCGACCTGGGTGGACTCCACAACGTCCTTCTCGGCTCCAGTTCCCGCTGATTCCACTGGGGCTATGAACTGCTCTTCTTCGGGAACTTTCTCAGGGGCTTGTTCGCCTACTTCCAGATCGGCGGCGCGCGCAGGGGTCCCGGGGAATTCTTCGGGAGCTTTCTGAGGAGATCGAGGGGTTCCGTCATTCTCCTCGCTAGAGGGGGTGGTCACCATCTCCTCCAGGACGATGTTCTCAGAACCCCCCTGGGCGATGGACTCCGGCTTATAACCCCCGGCGGGACATTCCTGGAACGCCCGATCAGCGTCAAGAAAATCAAGCTTCCACTTGTGGCGAGTTATGCCGACCTCCCGGAGCTGACGAAGACAGCCCCAAAATCCATACTTGAAGTATGTGATGATCCGGGCCGCGTAACTCTCTCGAGGCAAGTAATCCCGCTCGACACCCGCCTCGAGCTCTTGGAGAGTTCTTTCTGCCTTAGCACGGGCCTCCTTCTCCTCAGCCAAAGATCTCCTGGCCCTCTCTAACTCAGCACGGGTATCCCTCACCTTCTGCTGCAACTCCTCCTCGCCAGACTTGAGCTGCTCCCTCACCTGGGCCATCTCCTCTTTCAGTTTCCCCTCAACCTGGGCGAAGTCGACACAGTCTTCATGCATATCGAGCATCCGCTCCATGGCCTCCGCAGCGCAGGCAAACCCCTGGAAAACGATAGGAGGAAATGGGAGAAGAATACCCCACGAAGCGAATATGAGGAGGAAAGGAGGAAACAGGCATCTGCCCTATGTTTCGGGCGAAGGCGCTTAAGAATTCCCGAGGAGCCATCTTGGAGAGGTGGGACCGGTTGGCTTCGCTCGGAAACTCTCGGAGAAACTCCACGCATTGAGCCCCACGGGGGCGGTGAAAGAAATCCGGCTGCTCAGTGGGATTGTTCTCGGACGGAGAGCCCTCGGCAGTGCTCGAGCTGATCTTGGCATTGGTTTTGGTCTTCTTCGGGGCGGAGCTGGTCGGGGCCGTGGATGCCTTCCTCTTAGGGACCGTCCTCGGGGACCCCGAGAGGAGGTCGACGCTTTGCCTTTGCCCTTGTTGAGAGCCCGAGTGACGGAAGCGAGAGGAGCCTGAGAGCTGTCGCCTATCTTCATCCTTTCCTGAAACTTGAGGAGGTCGGCGTGATCCATGCGTGAATCTGGAGAAAAGAAGAAGATAAAGAAAACTTGGTCGGGAGTGAAACAGAATGGATGGTAAAGGCTAGCAAAATATACCCAGGTCCTCTAGAACGAGTCCCTTAGAGCAAAAGCCGCAGTGGAAAAGCAAGTCATCTCTCACGAGCTCGGGGGCGCTGAATTTGCGAGACCCGAGAAGTTCCTTGAATGCTTCTACTTCCGACTCGGAAACGGGAGGAAGGGGAGTTGACACGGATATGGTTTTGGGCCAAACGCTAACTGTATCGTTCTCAGGACTCCCTTCGGGAGACCGGACGTAGAAAAACTTATTCATGCACCCCTTATGAGAAGAGGGGTTGCCAAGTAGGAATTCTTCGGAGGCCGTAGAAGAGAAAAAGAACTTGCCATGTTCTTTGTGGTTTATTTTCAAGAAAGATGGCACGAGGGAGAGGGAGAAAGGCAGTTGGAAATATTCGATCAAGATAGCCAACGAAAGAAGGAGGCTATAGGAATTTGGGGTCAGTTGGCTCGGGAGATCTGATAATGGTTGCAAAGGTCGACAATAAACTGGGGAAGAGGTAGACGAAGACCCATGTCGAGTTGGTTCAGAAAGAAAGTGTGAAATCCCTCGGGAGGTCCGCTGGCCACCTCTCGAGGGTTAGGTATTAACACTTCGTACTCGGGGGTTAAGCCGGCCCGATCCATGATAATCGGGATGTGAGACTCCCGAAGAACGGATATGTTCACCTCGTGCCACGGAAGTTTAACGGATTCACGAAATTCTTCCATCTGGGAAGACCAAAGAGATAGAGCTCGAAATAGGCCTCTTCGCTTGAGAATCCTACAATCTGAGGGGGTGAAAAATATCTAAGTCAGGGAATTTGTCTATGGCTGAAACGCGTCGAAGAAGGAGGTCAGAAAAACGGGAGTAGAGGGACGATCTGAGAGATCTGAACCTACGAAAGGGGCAGAGAAGGAAGAGAAAGGGGCGACGGCGTCGTTCACAAAAGGGGGGTGCATCAAAACCTAAAAGCCTAGGGGAGCAAAGAGGGAAGACGATGAAGAGAAAATGAGGAAAGATAAAACCACGAAAACTCCCAAATCACAAAAATTCCCAAAAGCCCTAAGCAGATGAGAGACAACGACGAAGGGGGAAGAAGAACTTACGCTGGTAGACGGGGACGAGATGACAGAAATCAGAGACGGTGGCGCGGAGAGCTAACAGGAGGGAGACGTCGAGGCGATAGACATCAAGCGGCGGCGTCGCTGGGGATCTTTCTAGAGAGAGAACGAGAAAAGGGGAGAATAGAAAGGGAAAACCCTAGACGAAGAAGAAAATAAATGGGAGGGGAAAAGGCGCAAAACCGCTATGAGTGACAGTGGGCTGACTGATGGGACGGATTTCATTAGGGCGGTAATTTTCCCGCCTTTGGGAAACGATGACGTAGTAGCCCGAGAAGGAAAACACCAACGGCAAGGGGCGAACAATGCTCGAGAGCGGCGAAGGAAGAAGAGGTCGGGACCTCGAGAAGACCGTCAGAAAGAAGATCTTAAGACATGCAAGTTATCTTACCGCTAGCACAGGCCCAAAACTCACTACACTCGCTTTGGACTATTTTAGGGGGGGCTATTGTTACCCTCGGGATTATTAGCTAGCGGTAAAATAACCCGCGACGGGTAATATCCCGCGTGAGGGAAAGCGGGAGAAAGAGGGGCGACAGAACTTGCGTGACTCCTTCGGGAGTGAGGGGAATCCCCCCGCGACAAGAAGAGCTAAGGAGGCTCGAGGAGGTTGGTCAAGAGGGTTCGTCTCGAGCCTCAAGGGCAACGGGCAGCTCGAACGGGTTAGGCCCGAAGGAGTCAAAGCCAGAGGATAAAATAAGTCCGAAGGAAAAGGAAGCCCGAGCGGAGAAGACCAGAGTAAGAGGAAAAGTTGAGGAAAGAGGACGAGAAAGGGAGGGGCTGAGTGGAATGGCCACGATCCCACACGACGCCTGCGAAAAACGCGGGTGGGAGGAAGATCAGGTCATGGCAACGAAATCCAGAGTCGATATAAAAGGTAACGGTGGGGTTATGCCCAGGTACGCATACTAAAATCGAAACCGCTTTCATTAAGCCTAGCACCTATCTTACTCCTTTTGAAGCTAAAAACTGACTTAACCATCGGAGGGGCATCGCCGGCAACCACACCGGCCCCCTCTAACGTGTTTCTACTGGTTTTTGAGTGTTAGGTTCGAAGTGTTCGTTGTCAGTTCAAGGAGGCGCACAATTTCGGCGTCAAGTCAGGTCGTTTTCAACAGAACACATCACTATTTTATCAAAAATCAAAATGAAACCTTCGGAGAAATTTACAGCTTGCAAGAGGAAGACGAAGAAGAAACAAAGCACTCACAAGAAGAAGACGACCTTGATATACTATGTTCTTTCGAAATGGAGAGAAATCGATCAAACTTCATCCCTTTGAAAAAAAAAAAAACAAAAAGCAACAGCAAAAAAGAAAAAAAAAACTACAAAACCAATCCATCGGTCACCAATTGATCCAACGCCGCCGCCAGCTCAGCCATGGAAGCTCTCTCGCCAACGTCTTCCTTCAACGCCAGCTCAGCAATCTCGGCGAGCTTCAGCAGAGGCTCGACGTTTCTCGGCAGAGCAACGCAGCGGTCCATCAACGCCGCCGCTCTTCCCCGTCTGATTTTCGGCAGGGCCCACTCAACTATGTCGGAAGGACTGAAATCGGCGTCGTGGGGTTTCCTCCCGCTCAAAATCTCGAGCAGAACCACCCCAAATCCGTACACGTCATCGGCGGCGTCCCTCTCGTCGGGCTTCAGAAGCCCGAAATCGGAGATCCGCGCCGCCCAATCGGCGTCGAGGAGTATTTTCGAGCTCCTAACGCCGCGGTGGACGATGGGCGGCGCGATTTCTCCGCGGAGGTACTCGAGCCCCTTGGCCGCCTGCGCCGCGATTCTGAGCCGCAGGCTCCAATTTAGGGCGGAGAGGCCGCCGTGGAGGTGGTCGTGGAGCGAGCCGTGGGTCATGAGTTCGTAGACCAATAGCCTTTCCCCCATTTCGGCGCAGTAGCCCAAAGGTTGACGATGTTGGCGTGCCTCAAGCTGCATAGGGTTCGAGCTCCGCCTCGAAATCGCGGTTGTTTGTGTGGATTATCGTGGCGGCGTTGGCCCTCTTCACGGCCACCTGCCTGCCGTCGGAGAGCACCGCCTTGTAGACGAAGCCGTAGCTTCCTCGGCCGAGCTCGTTGAACTCCTTGAACCCGTTCGTTGCGTCTTTCAGCTCCGTGAGCCTGAAGATCTGAGCTATCCCGGGGCACGGCGCCACGGTGGCCGGTGTGTGGTTCTCGGCGTCGGAATCGGCTTCTTGCCGAGGTTCTCCGATGCAAGAAGAAAGGTACGAAGGTTTGGTTCTTCCGTTCGCCGCCTTGGGGAGGAAGACGAACCGACTCGAGAAACAGTAGCAGGTGAGAATTAATGCTAAGCCCACCACCGCGCAGGCGCCGACGATGAGCAAGAGCTGCCGCGGCCCATCGAAGACCCTGCGCTGTCTCGTCTCCGGCGAGGGGTGGAGCCCACATACGTCGGAGCAAGAACTGTTCTGACAGAGGGAGCAAGAAGTGCAGATCCTGTCGGCGTTTTGGGAACATGGGCTCGACGGAAAGAACCCACTGGAGCAGCTGACGCCGCACGGCGAGCATATGCTCAGATCTCTGCGTATGCAGAGGCTCGTCAGATCTGGCTCGTTTAGTTGGCTGGCGTTGAAGGTAAACATGCCGGCGCCGCAGCCGCCGGCCGCACAGAGCCCAGGGCTGCACAGCTGCAGCGGCGGGTCGTAGTCCGCCGCCGAGAACCAACAGTCGAGGACTAGGTCGCCTTCTCTGACGCCGCAGGTGAGAGCGTCCGACGACGCGACGGCGAGAAAACCCGACTCTTTAGGGACCATCGTCTCGTTGAACTCTCCCCAGCACTGAGCTCCGTGGTCGTCTTCTCTGATTCCACAAAAGTGTCGGTCGCCGGCGGACAGAGAGATGAATCTGACCCCAAAAGGATGGGAATTGCTGACGTTGAAGTCGCCGCCCCAACACCTGACTTCGCCGGAGACTTGCGAAACGCCGCACAGCGAGTTCTCGCCGGAAGCCAATCCGGCGAAGGATTCCGACGACAGGCCGGAAACGCCTAGAGCGGCGGCGTTTGGTCCCCAGCACTCGATCCCACCGCTCCTAACGCTGCCGCAGCTGAACCCATCGCCGGAGACGAGCTCTCTAAACGACAGAAGGTTCAGATTCTGATCGGCGAACCTCCACGTCTCCCTCGCACTCAGTGTATCGTTGGACACCCTATGCACATCCCAGCAGTCGACGCCGGCGGGGGGATTTTCTTCGGCGTAGTAAGGACCCCTCACGGCGCACACGTGGTCCTTCCCGGCGGCGACGTGAGAGTAGGCGTTGCGCTTGAGCGAATCCGGGACGAGGTCGGCGCTCCTCGAAGAATCCATGGAGTCCCAGCAATACGCCTGCGAGGTGTTCGCCAGAATTCCGCACATAAAACCGTAGCCGCCCGAGAGGGCAGAAATCGGCGACAGAATGTTGGGCTGATGAAGAGATCCGTTCCTCGCGTTCCAACAGATTACGTCCTGCTTACCGCTGGCGTCTATGGCGCAGAAGAGAGCATTTTCTCCGAAGGAGGCGGCGATGGGACCCATCGAGCCGAAGCCACGCGCCGCCGGGACGGCGACGGCGGCGAGGAGGAGGAACAGTGCTTGAAAGAGTTGTAGGCTCTTCTTCTTCTCCATGGTGGTGATGAATAGGTTTCCTTTTTCACTATGGACATGGAGAGATGAGAGAGATAGATAATGATGACGATGGTGATGAAAAGGGAACGTGGGAAGATTTCCTTATCGATTTATTCTTTCCATTTCTTTTCGTATTTAGGTGTGGGAAAATCTTGGAATTATTGTGTCACAGGCTAAGGCTGTCTTTTCTTTTCTTCTTTTTTTTTTACTTCGCTGACTTGATATTCAGGAAGATCCAGCGTATGTAAAACTTTGTAGAAGTGTTGAGTTTCTTTGTTTTTTAAGTGTCTGAAAGTGATTGACTTCGAAGCTCGAATCTTTTTGACCTACCTATCCATATTTAACGGAGTCAAAAAGTGTGTATTATCTATCCTAAACGTTTATATTTGTTTAATTCATTTTTTTTTCCGTTTATAAAGTGTGAAAATATATTTTGTTACCATAGCAAAATTACAATGTGATTACTGGTTGATCATAATTTATGCACATTTCTTTTGAAGTTACATTAACACGTGTTTTTTTACTTGTAACGTGGTGAATTTCATGCGGAAACAAATTAGATCCGAGATCAAGCAAATTCCGTTCATAAATTTGTCGAGATACGTCTTGTAAGCCATTTCGACAATCTTTCGTAGCTACGATGCTATTCTGACTGAAGGCGGTCCCTTACACAATGGATAAAAATCGCTAAGTGATAAACTGATGTTGGACGTGATGTTGGGTTAACACTCGAACTCACTTTTAAAGCACAGCGGAAATGATAGAAACTTAGTAATAAACACGAAACGAACACACACGATGTTTTGTGCAGCAAGTCAAATAACTTGCTGCGAGACCCAAAGGGTAAAGATCCACTAGAAAGATGGATTACAAAAACTATCGAAAAAGATAGTCAAAAACTAGTCTAGCCAAAACCTACGAATCAATAAAGAATTCAGCAACCACTAGACTAAAAAGAAAACTCTTTCAAGAAAATAACTCTCGCTCAAACTGCTCTGAATTTTGCTCGTGTTCGTCGTCGTTCGAAATGATTAAGTCTTCGACTTATATAGGTCTTTACTCGTAAAAGACTTGTCCAAAGGACTTGGCAACTTCCCACAACGTCCACTAACGTCCACTAAGTGTATTTGGACGGTTAGTGAACGTTGGAACTAGACTTGGTCAGCTTGGATTGCTCGGTCTTCACTTGAGCTCCAAGCTTCCTATTTTTAGTATGCTCCACTCCTATTTTTGCTCTAGCTTATCCACACTCTTTCTACACGGTTTGAACCGTTCTAGCTCTTATCCATAACCTGCACAACACTAGAAAAATGCCACGTCATAATTAAAATAGGTTTTGGGCATGAAAGATAAAACTAGGAAAGGGAACATTCTCGGCCAACAGATGTTGACTAGAATGTTACCCAACATTGTTTCAGTTGAATGCTCAACATCAACAATCTCCCCCTTTTTTATCTTTCTTCCCAAAACCAATGCAGAAGTCAGCCTTAGCAAAGCTCCCCCTAAAGATCACACTAACTCAATCACAAAACGCAAAATGGTTAGAGTTAGATGCAAAGACCGAATAGCAACAAAAACTATCCAAAGTACTAGAAAAAGTACAATGCCTTTTTAGAGGTCCTGAAAATGAGCACATCTGCAAAAGAACAAAATAGACATGGTCCAAAATAAATCACACACAGAAAAATAAGAAGTTAGGCATGCAAACAAGGCAAAACAAAAAAGAACCGCATGCACAACTTCTTCTGCTCTAGCTTATTCTCCTTGATGTTCAACTTCTTGAACTCTCTGATTCTTCTTCCATCCTTGCTCCGCTTGTCCCAATCTGTTCATCACTTCTCGGCTCAACCCTTGGCTCTGGCTCTTCAGCTCTAGGCTTCTCAGTTCCTGCTGCTTCTGCCCTATCCCCCCCTTTTTGGGAAGAAATGAATCTCTTCAGGGCATCCCTTTGAGCTACCAAGGCCGCTATGGATTCGTCAAGAACTCGGACAGCCTGCTCTGCCAGAGATGTTGACCCAACACCGTGGTCAACATCGTGTGCAATCTGCTCTGGTGTGCGCCAAGGAAGATCTACAACCTTGTCAGATCCTGTAAGATGGCTTGGCTGAATGGCATACGGCATCCTGTGGGTGACTACTTTATCCTTCTGAGTGGGTTGAAACCCTCCTTGAACCAACACTCCATAGATGATGGAAGGGTATGGCAGGATCCCTTTGCTAACCTTCTCCGCTTGATTAGATATGTGCTTGAGAATGATCTCTCCCCAGTTCAGCGGCAGATTGCGTCCAAGAGCGTACAGAAGATGCGCCATTTGCTCAGTAACCCGTGTATCATTCAAGGTAGGCAGCCAACTAAAAACCCCAATCTTAAACAATACTGAGTATAAAGAAGTTAAAGCAGTACTCGCACAATTTTTCTTCCATACAGACACTCTCCCTCCAGTAAGGAATCTAACCACCTCATCATTATCATACTCATAGCCCATATCAACCTCAGGTGTTCCAAGAAACTCATTTATAGCACGAGACGAAAGATCATAAAGTCTCCCCTTAAAAAGACCTTCCCATACTTGCGAGAATTAACTTCAGCAATATTAGAGAAAAGGTTCGCATATACCTCGCGGACGACTGAGTCACAGTACGTCCCAAGTTCCTTCACCATTCGACCCAAGTGACGAGATTCGAGGAATTGCAAGACACCATGCTTCCTAAAGCTCTCTTCGTCCACCACCCTTTCCACTCTGAGAAATCTCTTACTCATGGAATCCCACAGCTCCGCATTGGCTGTGCGGTAGAACTTCTGGTCGGGCAGTGGATTTTCCCAGTCAGAATCCTCCAATGTTGGTTCAACATCATACTCAACATCTTCATCTGCGGCTGGGACTGGTGAGACGGCACGATGACTTTGATCTTGGTGAGGGGAGCTGTCAGTCCTGGCACGCTTCGAGGGCTGGTCAACACTCTTCATGGGTCGTTTACCAGCGCGCTTCTCCACCCTTTTCCTCAAAGATTCCAGGGTCTCAGCAAGATCGGCCCCAACAACATCGATGCTTTGTGAGCGATCTGAGGCTGTAAAAGACTCTGTGGCTGAGGATGGCGTTTCTCCCCCTGAAAGCTTGAAGTCCTCGTCTGAGACCTCCGAGTCAAAGCTGTCATATGTCGTAGAGTCGGCAATTGTATCAACCGAGTCGCTGGACAGATTGATGGGATCATCGGCGTTGGATGTTGGATTCAGCGCTCGTCTTATACGTCCGCTTCGTCGCTTCTTCACAGGAGCTGACGGCTTCGTCTGGGCTTTGCTCTGCTTCTTCTTGGAGGTTCCTGGCCGTGCTTTCTTCGTCCTTGGAGCAGTTTTTGTGCCCGGAATTGAAGTGGCAGACTCAGGTGCTGGAGGAGGGTTTGGAGATGGTGCTGTGACATTGATAGCGCCTCCGACCAGACTTGTTTGGACAGGCCGTGTCTGAGATGGGGCTGCGCCCAGAGGTACGTCTGCGAAATTGAAGACCGGCGGTGGAATCGGTTGTCTGGGGGCGACAGTGGCCGGAAAAAGAGGGTCAGCGGAAATATGGGTTTCTACTGTCTCAGGGTTCGGCACTGACGGCTCGTCACTTCCAATTGGGCTCCAGAGTCAGGATTTGCACAAGATGAGCTTGATGGTGCGTCAGATTTCCGATTTCTGCGCTGTTCTTGTAGCGATTGGAGCCGAGTTCCCAGAGGCAAATCATCATCATCGTCTCGACTTGGCATCGTCGCTGGAGGTTCTTGGCAAGGATTCGCTGTTGGGGGATCCTCTGAAGTGGGCTGCGGCGTCGCTGCTTGTTCACTGGTGGTCTGAGGCGGTGGTCTGGCCGGCCGGTGCGGCTGAAAAGGGCCACTGTACACCACTATATCCATCGGACCTGGGATAACTTGCAGAGGGACTGGAAATACAAGATTAGGGTCGAATGTTGGGTCAACATTCGGTTGAGGAGGAGAATTCGACATGATTTCTACTGAGAAAAGTGAATCAAAATCGAAAACAGAAAACCCTAATGAACTAAAGATCACGAAAGCTGTTTCAGAGAGAGAGAGAATTCGAAGTGAAGCAAGTGGGATGATATGACAAGTTAAAAATAATCATATAAACTACCACTTAAAACCGATCAAGTCACAACGGTTACTGCAGTTATTTTTAAGCTAATCATGGAGTTAATGGATATAAAAGTAACCGTTGGGCATAAGAGGAGAAAACTGCATAAATTGGATAAGTCTAGACTAAGTCATGATTTTTCAAAACATGAAGCTAAAAATAGTATATACCAAATCCAATTAATCGACCACATAGAAGCACGTTAGAGACTAAGTCATGCGAGTAAATAGGAGCATTTTAGACCATGTTTCTACCAAAAAGACCACTAAATCAAAAGTCAAGGTAGAATCAAGAAATACTCACCGATTGAGCGACGTTGATGAACACAAAGAGACAAGTGTAAAGAGCTGATCTTCGAGAGTTTCTCATACATTTCTGAGAGATAAATGAACTAGACACACAAGACTAACAAAAACAGTACTAAAGACAGACATAAAATAAAAAACGAAAGCACAGAAAGTAGCAATATCGAACTGACAATCACATGTTGCCCCAACATTTGACTCAACATTCTAATTCCGTAATCCTAGACTTATCTGCTTAATCCTTCTCAAAATCAGTTCCCTTTATTTCTACCCTTTCACATCATATATCCAACCGAAATTATGCACTGCCCTTATACTCCCTTGCCTCAAGGATCGGCTTTTTGTCGCATAGTATACATCGTCACCGCGAATGCCGTGTACCTAAGGAATTTTATTACCGAGAGCCTATATCTAGCAGAGAGTTTATAAGCATGCTCAACACAATAAAAAGGATTGGTTTTTAGTCGCAAAGAGTACATCGTCACAGCGAATGCCGTGTACCTAGGGACGTATTACCAAGAGCCTATAAAAGAGGTATCGGGTTTATTCAGGGACCAATCAAGAAGAATCAAGTCATTTCACAGGAAAACAGAACAGAATATTACATCAAACATCAAAGCAGTAACTATCAAAATCGACATATGCTATGTTGATCCAAATGTTGGACCAACATCTAAACTAACATGTGCAAACCTATGGATTTCTTAAGGTCCGAGAACCTTTCAGAATCCAATGCTTTCGTAAAAAATGTCTGCTAACTGATTCTTAGTGTCTATATGCTCGATGCAGACTAACTCTTTTTCGACCATATCTCTCAGAAAATGATCCCTAATATCTATATGCTTTGTTCGAGAATGTTGGATGGGATTCCTAGAGATGTTAATGGCACTAAGGTTATCACAATACATAAGTACAGAATCGCACTCTAGCCCATAGTCACATAACATACTATTCAACCACAATAATTGCGTGCAACAACTACCCGCCGCAACATATTCGGACTCAGCAGTAGATAAAGACACACAATTTTGTTTCTTACTATACCATGCAACCAAGTTATTACCTAGGAAGAAACAGCCACCACTTGTACTCTTGCGGTCATCCTCGTCACCCGCCCAGTCAGCATCGCTATAGCCTACAAGACTCAAATTAGTATCTTTGGAGAACCATAGTCCTAGGCTACACGATCCACTCACATAACGTAGTATTCGCTTAACAGCATTAAGATGCGACACCTTAGGTTCAGATTGATATCTAGCACATACGCAAACACTATACATGATATCAGGTCTACTCGCAGATAAGTATAATAAACTGCCTATCATAGAACGGTACAATGTTGGGTCAACATTCTGCCCAACACTGTCTTTACTTACCTTCTGCGAGGAACCCATGGGCGTTTTCATTACCTTAGCAGTGTCCAATCCGAACTTCTTGACAGTGTTTTTGGCGTATTTTTCTTGGGACATAAAGATCCCGTCGCTACTTTGCTTAATCTGCAAACCTAGAAAATAGGTTAATTCGCCTATCATCGACATCTCAAATGTAGTGTTCATAGCCTGCACAAACTGATCTAATAAAACTTGTGAGCTTGAACCAAATACAATGTCATCAACATATACTTGAGCAATCAAAATATCGGATCCGACCCTCTTAACAAAGAGAGTGCGATCCGCCTCACCTCTAGTGAAACCAAACTCAAGCAAAATGTTGCTAACCTAGCATACCACGCTCGAGGCGCTTGCTTCAATCCGTACAATGCTTTCTGCAGCTTAAAAACATGGTTAGGATAATGGGGATCTTCGAACCCTTTAGGCTGTTCGACATAGATTTCCTTATCAATATACCCATTCAAGAAAGCACCCTTAACATCCATTTGGTGTAATGTAATGTTAAGCCAACATGCAATAGCTAACAAAAGTCTAATAGATTCTAGCCTAGCAACGGGAGCAAACGTCTCATCAAAGTCTATTCCTTCAACTTGCGTGTAACCCTGAGCTACTAAACGTGCCTTATTTCTAACAACCCTACCAAGTTCATCAGATTTATTCTTAAATATCCACTTAGTGCCTATGACATTAATGTCTTTCGGTCGTGGCACTAATGTCCAAACTTGGTTTTTCTCAAACTGCAAGAGTTCCTCTTGCATAGCATTTATCCAACAATTATCCTTGAGAGCTTCAAGGACATTCTTGGGTTCTATCTCAGAAACAAAGCAGTTAAAACGTACCTCGGCGTATAGCGAATTCATACACGCATTTCTTACCATAGACTTGTAATCCTTTCGTGGTTTGTCTCTTGTCTTCCTTCCTTCATTCATGTCTCCAATTATTAGATCAGTGGGATGGTCTTTCTGAATCTTAGCTGGCGGATCACGTCGCACTTCGCTAGGACCATCTGTTCTGGTACAGATGTTGAGTCCAATGTTGGCTCAACATTGTCATCCGCAGACTCTTCTGATTCGTTTCTTGCTTGTATAACATCTGCAATGTCAACTTGAGGAGGCATGTTGCTAAGATCAGTAGCATCATCAAACACGACGTTCACTGATTCTTGAACAGATTTCAAACGCAAGTTGTAAACACGATAGGCACGACTGTTAGACGAGTATCCTAGGAATATGCATTTATCACTCTTCGAATCGAACTTAGTCAAATATTCACGGTCATTAAGCATGTAACAAAAACATCCAAAGACATGAAAATATTTAACCGTAGGCTTCTTACCATTTAACAATTCATATGGGGTTTTCTTTGTACCATGCCTAAAAAATACACGATTCGAGATGTGACAGGCTGTATGTAAAGCTTCAGCCCAAAAACGTTTAGACACATTCTTAGATAGTAACATAACTCTAGCCATTTCTTGTAACGTCCTATTCTTCCTTTCGGCAACCCCATTTTGTTGGGGTGTCTTAGGAGACGAATATTCATGCACAATGCCCTTCTTGTCACAGAATTCATCAAAAAATGATTCTCAAACTCTCTACCATGGTCAGACCTAATACGAAAAATGGTAGCACTGAAATTGTTTCGAATCATAGCACAAAATTTTTTGAAAAACTCGACCGACTCTGATTTTTCCTTAAGAAAGAAAATCCATGCATATCTAGAAAAATCATCCACGAGCACATAAGCATACTTCCTACCCCCTATGCTATCAACTTCCATAGGACCCATCAAATCCATGTGAATCAACTGAAAACAGTGAGCAGTTTTAAAATGTTGGGCAGCTTGTTGGTCAACATTGTGACGAACATGTGTTTGCTTACCCTTCAAACACGACTCACATACAACCTTACCAAACTCCTTAAGCTTAGGAATGCCTCTGATTGCATCATGTTTGATAAGTTGCTCCAATGTTCTGTAGTTAACGTGGCCCAATTTGTAATGCCAAAGAACAACATCATCATCGGCCTTTGAAAGCTGGCACACGTCTTTCTTACCAGTTTTGTCACCAACTAGGTAACAATTGTCGCTAGATCTCTTTCCTGCCATCACTAAAACAGAATTTCGGTTAAACACTTCACAACACTCCTTATTAAACCTTACCTCAAGGTCATCGTCGCACAGCTGACTTATGCTGATCAGATCCGCGACAAGTCCTTCTACATGGAGTACGTTGCTAAGCTTGGGAAAGTCGGGAACATTAAGTCTGCCTCTGCCGAGAATTCGACCTTTGGAACCACCTCCGAAAGTCACAGATCCACTCCTTAAAGGCGTGTAGTCACTGAGATACTCTTTGGTACCCGTCATATGTCGGGAACACCCGCTATCGAAGTACCATAAACCTGTAACGTTAGCTCGCAAAGAGGTGTACACAACAAGACCTTTATCCCCTGATTTCCTAATCCAAGCTTTCTTAGAAGATTTAACCACATTTTGTTTACTAGAATTCGAAGAAACGCCGGCTGATTTTTCTCCAACCACATCCTTCAACACTGATTTCTCAATGTTGACCGATATGTTGGGTAACTTTCAGCTGACATCGATTTCTTAGCAGAAATCTCTCTCTTCAATTTCCAGCAGTGTGATTTTAAATGACCTGATTTCTTACAGTGTTCACATACAAAGGATTTATCATGAGTTTTTGGGGTCACATGCTCGGGACTCTCCTTAGGATTCGTAACTTCATCATCTACGGATTGAGCTTTAACAAACACGATCTTAGGCTTCTCATAGGTCAAGGGTTTTGTACTATCATGAGCAGATTTATGGTTATAACCTAGACCTTGTTTATCAGTAATACCAATAGATAGTACCTCTTCATGGCTGGTTTTGCTCCTATTCCATTTAGCAAAAGTTTTGTCGGCCTCATTGAGTCGCTTTTGAAGTGAGTCTATTTCCCTGTCCTTTCGTGTCAAAGCGGCTTCCAACTTGTTCATGCCATCCATTAGACCTTCAATGACCTTTTCGTTTTTCTCATTTTCCTCGGAAAGTAATTTCACCGCAGCACGAAGTTGTGAGTTGATCGTCTTTTCTACTTCATATTGTGATGCCAACTGCTTAACGGCTTCTTCACCACACTCTGTCTCAGTTTCTGTATCATCACAACTCAAAAGACCATCAAGACAGTTTGAATCATCATAATCAAAAATGATATGTTTTACAGATGTTGAGTCAGATGTTGGCTCAACATCAGTTACCGCAGTAAGGCCGATTTGATTATCTTCATCTTCTTCGTCGTCAGAAAATGACTGGATGATCACGGATGATTGCTTAGGCTCTTCCTCTTCATCTTCATCTTCCTCGTCTGACAGATCGATCCACATGACTTTACCTCCACGTTTGCGAATGGTGTTGGCACATTCGTTGGCAAAATGGCCCCAACCTTGGCATTCAAAACACCGAACTGCCTCATAGTTGATATTCTTCTTTGGCTTTCCATCTAGCCTCCCAAAAGGTTTCCGTTTAGGGAACGGAGGGGCTGAAGATGGTTCTGCCTTGGCATTCTGGCCTTTTCTGAATGTTGGGCCAACATTTTGCACAACATTCTTCTTCTTGAAAAAACTTGGCGAATTTCTTTACCACCATGGCCATGTCTTCTGCGTTTCTGGGGTCGACCTCGATCAGTTCATCAGATGGCTGGGTGACTAGTGCGAGACTCTTTCCACGAGAGGCCCTCTTTTGGACTTCAAGATTGGTTTCATAATTTTTCAAAATGTTCATCAACACGTTGAAGTCCATGGTAGCTAGATTGTGAGACTCCTCGATCGCTGACACCTTCATATTAAATTTTTTCTGTTAGTGTACGAATTGCTTTTGAATTTAATACCTTGTTTGACAGGGGATCTCCTAGGCTGGCACATCGCTGGAGATGGTCAAAAGCTTCCCAAAGTACGTCGTAATATCCTCGTCTTCCTTCATTCTGATATTCTCGAATTGGCTTAAGAGGAGGCGTAGTTTGGTTTCTCGCACCGTTGTATCACCTTCACAGTACCTCTCGAGCAGATCCCACGCATTCTTGGCCGTTGTACAGTTCTGGATTATCTTAAACATGAAGATATCCACCGTGGAGAAAATGGCGTTGAGAGCCTTGTCATTGAATTCTGCTAGGCTTTCGCTCAGCTGCCCGACCATAGTTCGACCGGTTTGTCGACAACCTCGCCATCTGCATCAGGTTCTGTCCTTGGTGGGGTATACCCGTGAAGTACTGCTTCCCATGATCGCACGTCGATTGACTTGATACACTGACGAACTCGGACCTTCCAATACGCATAGTTGGTGCCGTAAGAACAGGGACTTTGCCGATGTTGTTGGAACTGGTAATATCCATTGTAGAGGATTTTAAGCGCTTAGTGACGTCAAGCGTTGGCTCTGATACCACTTTGAAGGCGGTCCCTTACACAATGGATAAAAATCGCTAAGTGATAACTGATGTTGGACGTGATGTTGGGTTAACACTCGAACTCACTTTAAAGCACAGCGGAAATGATAGAAACTTAGTGATAAACACGAAACGAACACACACGATGTTTTGTGCAGCAAGTCAAATAACTTGCTGCGAGACCCAAAGGGTAAAGATCCACTAGAAAGATGGATTACAAAAACTATCGAAAAAGATAGTCAAAAACTAGTCTAGCCAAAACCTACGAATCAATAAAGAATTCAGCAACCACTAGACTAAAAAGAAAAACTCTTTCAAGAAAATAACTCTCGCTCAAACTGCTCTGAATTTTGCTCGTGTTCGTCGTCGTTCGAAATGATTAAGTCTTCGACTTATATAGGTCTTTACTCGTAAAAGACTTGTCCAAAGGACTTGGCAACTTCCCACAACGTCCACTAACGTCCACTAAGTGTATTTGGACGGTTAGTGAACGTTGGAACTAGACTTGGTCAGCTTGGATTGCTCGGTCTTCACTTGAGCTCCAAGCTTCCTATTTTTAGTATGCTCCACTCCTATTTTTGCTCTAGCTTATCCACACTCTTTTCTACACGGTTTGAACCGTTCTAGCTCTTATCCATAACCTGCACAACACTAGAAAAATGCCACGTCATAATTAAAATAGGTTTTGGGCATGAAAGATAAAACTAGGAAAGGGAACATTCTCGGCCAACAGATGTTGACTAGAATGTTACCCAACATTGTTTCAGTTGAATGCTCAACATCAACACTGACGTTATATATTTGTCGCTATTTAAACGAAATGATTATAATGTTTTGACTATAAAGGGGTGTTTTTTTTGTTGGGGTTGAGCGGTAAATATTTAATTATGGGCCAGCGGTAGTTGTATTTGGACCCGCGCCAATTTATCGGGATATTAATTAAAGTCGAAATGACACAGAGAGAACCGAGATTTTTACGTGGTTCGGCCAATACCGCCTACATCCACGGAGAGACAATAGTTTTACTATATTTGAGAATATTACACCGTACAAAATAACGCTCGTGTTTAAACCCAAAACCCGAGACCCCTTACCACACAGAGTAATGTTTTTGTACCTACTCCCAACTACCCAGTAAAATTAAATCCACTCTCACCCTTATCCGCTCGGACAAGATTTCCCTTTTTTTTTCTTTTTCCTCTCATTTTCCTCTCCCTCACTTGCTCTCTCTTTCTCTCAATTTGGGGTGTAGATTACAATGAGCTAACAAGCCTATATATAGGCCATTAAGAAGAACAAAACGTCATTGCATAGCTCATTAGAGGACAAATCCAAATTGAACACCTTTGCTTTCTTTTCCTTGTTGAAAAATCAACAATTCTCCCTCTTTCAACATATGCGTCTTCTTTAGAGAGCACTCCAGTGAACCGAGAATAAGAGTAACCCGTTCGTAAATACACACAAACGTCCATTGGCCTTCCTTTGTAGCACTACACATAATCCGAATCAAGAGTTTCAGTCCTACCCACTTGATTCTTTCAACAGCCAATCTTATGTGCAGCTATGTTGAATCGACTCGACCCGTCGATTCCCGAAGAGGGACTTCGATGCAACCCCTTCTCCAGCAGGATTTTCCTTCTCACCATCGTCTGCTTTATACCACGCTCGAGCGATTTTCGTGACCCATCGAAGTCTGAGTATTATATACCATACTCATGTCCAGACGATACAAACCTTTGCACTCTTCTCCCTTCTGTAGGACCATTTCCACCATGTGTGATTTCCCAGACTCCCCCTGCTATGAAACCCCATAGCCCTGGAATCTGACCGGCTCGAAAATATTAAATACTACGCAACTTTGGGACAACGTCACACCACCCAAAATGCGCACCGCTCCACCAACCATTTTGACGTTCCTCGTTTCAACACACCGAACAACACAACGATATCCATCGGCCCATGGAGATCGAAATCGTTCGCATCTTCCCGAACGCATCAAAATATTCTCTTGGAGCAAACTCGAATTTAATATCCTTCTTCCTGAGAATGAGCGCCATCATTAGAGACTGTGAGAACGTCTCTAAGATAAACTGTGTGCTACCTCCGTTGTGGAAATTTCCTAGCCGCTTGTCCTTCTTCCTCCATGTTCGGACAATTTCTCCTGATGTGTCCCGGCTCACCACATTTGTGGCATCACATGCCCTTCCCGCCACCTGGATTTAGACCTGCTGCTGTCTCCAAATCCCCTTCACCTTCCTCTATGATTCACTTTGAAAAAATAGTCAACGCCCGACTATCACCATAATTTGACCGCCTTCTCTTTTCTTGCTCCAAAAGAGTTGACTCCACCATCCACCATCTGCACCGTCTCGTACCGGATGGTTGTGATCAAATTATCACCAGAATCAGGAAGCGAGGTAAGAAGCAAGAGGGCCTTACTTCTTCCTCTCTGACACATCTTGACCCCAAAATTTCCGTCATTTACTCCGACTTTTTCTCGTCTCCCATCAAAGCTTATCACCCAGCCTTGACAAACGAGCACATCCTTCACTCTTCTCTGCCGCAGAGTGAAACCTCCCGCATCAGCACATTGTCGCACTTTGCTGTCATCCGTTGCTATTATCCTTGCAGAGATTTAACAGCCCGGCCCAAATAGTACTGATCAGAATATTCCCCAGGAAAGGCGAACGACCTGCCTCACAGCACTATGCCATAAACTTGCCAAAACTCCACCGCCGCACAAGCTCCGCCCACACCGAGCATCCCATCAACGATAACCATCTTGTACCATTATTTCTTCATACAAGGCATCACCTCGTTGAACCTCGCTCTAACATCGGCTCCCCCCGATCCATATTCCCTTCTGATATTTTTTCTGATGTGGAAGTTCAGACTCAGCTGCAACCACAGAGCATACTCAGAATACCAGCATAGTTGGCTCTGATACCACTTGTTGGGGTTGAGCGGTAAATATTTAATTATGGGCCAGCGGTAGTTGTATTTGGACCCGCGCCAATTTATCGGGATATTAATTAAAGTCGAAAGGACACAGAGAGAACCCCGAGATTTTTGCGTGGTTCGGCCAATACCGCCTACATCCACGGAGACACAATAGTTTTACTATATTTGAGAATATTACACCGTACAAAATAACGCTCGTGTTTAAACCCAAAACCCGAGACCCCTACCCACCAGGGTAATGTTTTTGTACCTACTCCCAACTACCCAGTAAAACTAAACCGACTCTCACCCTTATCCGCTCGGACAAGATTTCCCTTTTTTTTCTTTTTTCCTCTCATTTTTCCTCTCCCTCACTTGCTCTCTCTTTCTCTCAATTTGTGGTGTAGATTACAATGAGCTAACAAGCCTATATATAGGCCATTAAGAAGAACAAAACGTCATTGCATAGCTCATTAGAGGACAAATCCAAATTGAACACCTTTGCTTTCTTTCCTTGTGAAAAATCAACAGTTTTGGAGTGATCTTCCAAAACATCACCGTTGTCCTCTCGTTTACCACTTATCACTCTGTTTGTTTAGTCTAGGTGATAAGTCATCACCGGAATGATGAAACACCTAGGTGATGAAAATGGGTGATATTTCATATTTCAGATCACCCCAAAAAACCTAGGTGATCCAACATCACGATAATGTGGTGATTTATCTAATTTATTAATGGACGATAATATCCCTCATATTTTAACATTATTACTTTATATGCCATTATAAATATAATTACATGATAAACATAATTAAATCTTAAAAATATTTCAGTTATTTAAAAATATAAAACTTATATTTAAAAAAAGTATAAATATAAATAATGCTTATAAATTAAATGTATATTTTAATATATTAATGATTATCACATAATATATCACCTTATAAAAAATAACACATTATTTAAGTCATATATATAGGGTCAAATATGACATTTACACAACGTCACCCTACACATCACAGTGATTAAACAAACAGAATACTTCAATATCCCGTTGATCTGCAAAATGAAATATCACCTTAAAACAAACACACTGATGACATATCACCTTGATCCACATTCCGGTGATACCTACATCACCGTGATGTACGTATCACCGTAATGTTGGATCACCTGAAACAAGCACCCCTAAATGTACACACCTTTGATCTCATTTTACTTTAATATTAAACACAAACGAATATTGTTTCGCTTTAATCTTTTAACTTTTCTTTTTCTCTTAAACGTATAAATATTCATGGTTGGAGTTCCATGTCGACATGCACGTGGTTATTGCGGTCTCAGTATGCAATCGATTTGATTCATTATAAAATCATTAGTATTTTCTTCACCTCCCAAATAAAACAAAAGTTGGGGGAACTTTTCATTTCAGGTCCCGTCAAAAATTTACTTAAGATTCATACACTGTCAGGAATTTAGTTTTAAAGACTCGATTTATGCAGTACCGCTTCGTTATTCTTCAGTACCACTTCATTGTTCTGGAAAAACACAAAACGATCATCCGATACCAGTTCATATACACTTTATAACATTTTTTAAAGTTATGTCATTGTCTATAAATGTTACAGAAATTGGAGTCCTTTAAACAGTAATTTTTTTCTGACAGGTCTGAAACCTATTTTAGTAACTTTAAAGGGCCTGAATTCAAATTAAAGGAACTTTCCCGTTGGTAAATAGTCCCATCTTAAATCACAAAATATAATAATCATGTGCGATTGTTGGGCAACTTGGTGAATGGTGACTATACACTATTTTGCTTTTGTATTTTTATTGCAATGTATATTATATAATATATTTATATTGCAGCACTTCTGCACAAGCATGCATGCATGTGACTGATGATGAAGTTTGGTACATATATATTATTATTTGGTCAAATGTCATTCGTACTCCGTCCATCCTTCATTTTTACAATATTATATATATATATATATGTCCAAATTGGTGATTTTGCAATCCCTCGAGCATGTGAGGAGCAAAGAAATTTATCTTATGATATTCAACATCATTTTGTTTTTAATGAAATACGAGTATATTTTTACGTATTATTATATTTATATGATGCACCACAGAGATCAGTATACAGTTTTCTCATGTGGTTTGTCCCAAATAAAAGGACAGCTAGATTTTACAACTTCTTTTGTGAAAAATATAATATTTAATTTATTTCCGTATTTAATTCATTTTGAATAAATGAGGCTATTTGCACGAGGCGAAGGAAGCCAACCATTTCTGAGTTAATGCCTCGAAAAAAAATTATTAAATTCCATCTTCGAGCCTTTTTTTAGAAATAACTGAACGTCTGGAATTAATGACCTTCCGTAATCGTATCGTACGTAATTTACTTATTCTATTATAAACATAAACTCCAATTCTTTTCTTAATTAAAGTCAAACTCTGCTACATCATGTAAATACCCAAGAAATGAGTTACACATTTCTCCCAATCATACAAACGAAAACTGAATAAAGGTAAAGCTAAAAGCACTAAAGAAATTCAATAAAAATCATTAAAATAACCGTAATGAAAAGACTATATGTGACAGATAAGCAAGCAAACAGATCTTATATAGATGGGATACAATTGAATATCTGTAAAGATTTAGAAAGATATGTTTTCTGATATTAATTTAACGAAATGTAGTTAGATTTTGGTCGGATCAAATATCTTGACCCGTTTGCATAACGGGCTGTTGATATATAAACGGCCCGATAAACAAACATCTGGGCTCGAGAAAGAATGAGAAAAGTAACCGGGCCGAAGCCCGATTAATGCGGCCATGGATTTTATTTTTTTCCAATTGAAAGTCATTTTGATTCACACTAAAAAAAACATAAAGAGCGTATGGATAAAAACTATCTAATTAGTATGTTAATTTAATAATAATTATTTTACAATTTTACCATTATTTGCTTAATGATAATTTTACCGTTAATATGTATACTCTTATATTAAATGCCTAAGGGAAAACTATCAATTGGTTACCATTTTACCATTCATTTTTCAGTTTATTACAATTTATTCTTACTTTAAAATTTTATTTTTCAAATAACTTACTTAATGATATAAATATTCAAAATATTATATTGCACATACTTTGGATGTGCTAAATTAAATGCTCTATTAGTTATTACAAGTTTATCCTAAAATTAAAATTTTATTTTTAAAATAACTTAATTAATAATATAAAATGTTCAAACTATAAAATAATTTGACCACATTTTATAACATGGACCGTGTTTTTTAAAAATGCTTTCTTATATTTTTTTGAATTTTCTAAAAATATTTCAAGTTAAGTTTTACCACATTTCATTATCTTAAAACTAAACGGAAAAAATCCACATATTCAATATCATAAATAACGCGATAAATTGCTCCTATAACATGTCATGTCACACATAGCGCATAATTTCGAACCCAAACACAATATTCTACGCGAGCAAAAAAGAGCGATGGAGCGCCAAAGTCCGCCACCACCGATTTAAAACATTCCCGCTTCATCTTTTTACAAAACCGACAACGTAACAGCAAAGAACGAACAACCTCTATTTCAACAGCAACGACATCCTAATATTTCCAAAAAAAAAATTCCTCTACACTACATCTCTTCGAACCCTAACTTCTTCCAAATCGCATTCCTCACCCTGCGCAGATTAGTCCTCCCCTTCCTCAACGTCCCCCCAGCGCCTTCGTGCATGGAGAGAGACGCGGGCCCCCTCCTCGCCAGGTACTCGTGAGGAGGCAAAAAACTCCCATTGAACTCCTCCTCTCGGGCCTAAGATCTCCGACCACTCTGTCACATCCAACGACAAAGATTTCGCAGGCCCCGCGCGGGCGGGGACGCGCAATTCTTGGTCTTCTTCGTTTGTTGCGGGGCGGGGCGACGGGCGAAGATGGTTTGCTGGGGGGTCGTTTGTGGGCCATACGTCGGACTCGTTGAGCTCGAATGGGTCTTCTATCAGCTCGGTTTTCGATGGTTGGAAGAAGTTGGGGCGGGAGAAGAAGCGTAAGCTTTTCGATCTCATCGTTGCCATTGTTGGGAAGAAGAGTCTTTTTTTTTTCTTTTTGTTTATTTTGGTAGTGAGGGTTTTGGGCGGAGGTACTATATATATGTTGTTTGAGTTTTGGCGCTCGTTATTAAATGGAGGTTAATGATTGTGCAAATGGCGTTAAATGTCGAGTGAAATATTCTTGGGTGAATGGAAAGTATTGATTTTTGTGGGGTTGTGGGGATTATTTATTGTGTGAATCTAAGGTGGATTTTGTTGTGCTTAGTGATGAATGTGAAAGATTGTTAATTTCTTAAAGGAGTTATATCTCAAAAATAATATTATTGGTGGATAGGAAGGTGTGGGATTATTAATTGTCAGATGTCAAGGATAAGTTTTGTCTTGTGGCCATATAATTGTGTATTTCTTTCTAGAAGTTAGGTGTGTAGAAAGGTGTATGGGAGATATCTACTTTGCAGTTTTTCTTTTTCAAATTATTTTGAAATGCACTCGTGCGGGTTTTGGTTTGCGTTAATGTTTATTTTGGACATCCTTTGTATTTGTTGACTTATATTTGATTAATGGAAAAATGATAATCAATAATTTGTTCGGCAACGAAACACCCCAAATTGATACTGAACCGAATTACCGAATTTGTTTTGGAAATGGAATACCGAACTGAACTTATGTTCACTATTCCATCCTCGGTCGCTAGATCGAATTCTGCGCATACGTAGTTGACACCAATAGTGTTCGTATTTTACAACAATTATATCAAGAAAAGTTTTCAATATTTTTACATAGTGAAAGTTTATAGTTATATCGTGAAAAGCATGCGCTAAAACATATTAAAAAGTGACTAAAAAATTTACTCGAATAATAATACTTTCTAACTGACAACACATAAAATTATCACTCTAGCGAGTAGGGTATGTAAATAATGAATTTCAATTAGAACATTTATAATTGAAATCACTAGTTAGTGCTTGTTTGGTTGGAGTGCTTAAGTATTTTAAAGGTGAGTTTATGATA
>JAPQWV010002060.1:0-65096 GCA_027422505.1 Craterostigma plantagineum | reverse complement strand
GGGAGCCTATACGAAATCTACCAACGATACCTCACTCTTCTCAACGAGATGAGGAAGATAGAAATAACAAAGACAAACATGGAAACAAACATTAGATTTCTATATCTCTGCCCACGGAATGGAAGAAAATATCCACACAAATACGAACAAAATAAAGATCTCGAAGAGTTGGATGTCCATGCCGTGTTCGATAATCTAGCTCAACATGAGGATGATATCCGAGAGATTATCAAAGAGCAGAATAGCAAACAAACCGATGACACGGTTGCTTAGTCTCGGAGAAGAGGGAGCACAAGATCAAGAAAAGAAAAGATCGTTAGGCCACCTTCATCATCGGAGTCGGAAGATGAATCGGACTGCGACATAGAGCGAATATGAAAGCCCTTGGAAAGCAGTTAGCTCTCATTGGACAAAATGATGAGCAAGAAGTACTTCAAGAAGAAGTCTCAACCTCGGCCAACAGACTTCGAAACTACAAGCTCCAAGAACAAAGAACATGCTCCGGAGAGTTCCGAGGTCAAGAACCCAAAGAGACTAAACAAATGCTTTAATTGTGGCAAAGCAGGTCACTTCGCCAGAGAGTGCACTCTCCCGAAGAAGAGAGATGCAAACTACTACTCCAGGAAGCTTTAATTGACAAAACAGAAAGAAGCGGAGTAGCTCTCATGGCCGAGCAGGACCAATGGCTCGAGGACACGTCGAGCTCCGAAGAAGAGAACTTAGCCCTCATGGCTCGTCTCGACAACGAAATGGACGCCGAAACACCCACTCATACGGACGACGAAACGCATCCACCTTCAAATGAGGTAGTCTCTCACTCACATTATGACCATGTTAGATTCGTATCAATTAGATACACTAACATGAAACGTGAGCAGAGAAAAGTGTTAAGGAAGTAGAGATCAAACTTGAGAGAGCTCAGGAGAAGATAAATAGTCGAATCAGACCTTAGAAGCTCTAGTGCAAAAATAGAAGAACTTACTAAGAGCTTACATTGTAGAGAGACTAGTCACACCTCCTTAGTACAACATAATGAAAAGATTTAAAGAGTTGGAAGACAGGCTAGCAAATAACTACAATTGTCGGTTAGGAATCTCAATGAGAAAGCTACATTAAATTGTAGGATAACCGAAGCTACCGCTAAAATCACTGACTTAGAAGCTCAATTAGAAAACGCTAAGGTTAGTGAGCTTAGTAAGGAACTAGAACCTGTCAAGCCGCCAAACTGACGGTAGAAAAAATATATGCTCTCCTAAGTGAGGAACGCAGGAAGTTGTATGCAAAAATTAAAAAATTAGATGATTCTTACGCGTAGGGGACACTCTGAACAGACGATATCTTAAACAAGCCCAAGGATGTAGAGTTTTATAATCCAATAGAAGGCATATGTACACTAACCCACGTATTTTACAAAAGAAAGAAATGTATGACATTAAGAAAGTGGTTTAGCTGCAACCTCTCTTAGGAACATTACGGAGTCGACGTATGAAAATGCGTTTGATTCATCTATCAAACAAGCCTCACATGGGCCTGAGATCCCCTTTGACTATAGTGAACTAATTGAAAAGAACAAAAATAGGAAACCTACTCTAAACCTGTCAGCGAATTAGCTCAAGTTCTACATCCGGACTCTCAAGAATACTACGAGGAAGTCAAAAGGTTAATTATCAAAATTCTCTCTACAAAACCCCCTATCATAAAACAGATAGAGGAGTCACAAGCGAAACTAGACAAAGAAAGAGAGAATTTCGAAGCTGAAAAGAAAACATTCTATAAGGAGATGGAAAATCTCAAGGCTTCCTCGTCCTCCAAACTATCTCACACGCTATCATAAAAAGCATGAAAATAGAAAAATCGCCTTCGAAAGATCAAAAGAGCATAATATTCTGTTAAAAGTGCTAAGACTAATTCTACTTCACCTACGTCCACAGGGAGCGTAGAGCCAGCACCGACTACGAAGGCGAGAGTGTCTAGTCCTAAAATAAAGAAGGAGCGAGTAGATATAAATATTCTGAACATGTTATCCCTTCTGTCAAAACAAAAGTAGTAATAAAAGAGCCATTTCTACGTTCAAAATAATTGCTTCTACGTGCTCATTCAGCCCATCACCTATAGAAGTGAAAATACCAAATAGGCTCTACATCGAAAATACTACTAATCATTCTGAAACAAATGCCAAAAGGAAAAATCGTAGGAAACAAGATCCAGCCATAAAGAAAGCTTATGGCGCCGTACATGACTGTACTCACCTAAGGTATCCCGTAGAAATTAAATCCCCAAGCACCTTAGGAGACTATCACAAGAAAAGATCTTTTCCTCAGTCAAACCTTCCAAGGATTTGTACGAGCTGAAGTTAACCTTCCCTGTAAGGTTCAACCCAAATGGGTTCCTAAATCTCCGCCTAGGACGACAAAAGCCAAAAGGGCCAGTCTCCTATAGAGGCAAAACCCAAACTCACTTCTCAAAAGTGCAATGGGTTATTAAGACTCTTCCAGAAATAGATTTAGGAGTCATATCTGAACCTAAAATTAAATCTGCTAATCTGATAGGACCCATGCGTAAGTGGGTACCTAAAGCTCTCTAAATTGTTTTTGCAGATCCATCATGTGTGGTACCTCGACTCTGGTTGCTCCACATACATGACTGGTAAACAAGAGCTGCTGAGCAACTACAAAGACCGACCAAATGGCAAAGTCAGATTTGGGAACAACGATTCAGCCCCGATTCTAGGATTTGGGGATATCATTTTGAAGAATCTGACCATCAAAGATGTCTTATACGTCGAAGGCCTCCGCCATAAATTGTTCAGCATAGGCCAATTCTGTGACAAAGGCTTCCAGGTGGTCTTCCATGCTGACCGGTGCAGAATTTTGGTATCAGGACACACAGAACTCCTTCAAAGGACTTCGGAAATCCAATCTTTACACGATCAACCTGACGTACGTGCGGCCCTCGACAGCAGTATGCCTCATTTCATTCAGATGATACATAGGAACAGCCTATGGCATCAACGACTGTCTCATCTAAACATGAAAGCTCTCCAACGTCTTTCTACGAAAAAGTTGGTCCACGGTCTTCCAACTATACAACTACAAAGGGAGCATCATTGTTCGGCATGTCACTAGGAAAAAATGAAGCGAGCATCTCATCACGTCAAGCAAATTGCGTCTATTCTCGACCATGGAACTAATTCACATGGACTCTCTGTGATCCGATGCAGACTCAGAGTATCAATGGAAGAAAGTATGTCCTAGTATTGTAGATGACTATTCTCGCTACACGTGGACAAAGTTCCTCCGAACGAAAGATGAGACCGGTGACTTGATAATCAATTTTGTGAACACAACTCAAAATCTGCTGCAACAGACTATTCAAGTTGTTCGAACAGACAACGGCACTGAGTTCAAAAACAACCACCTCAGTGAGTTTTATAAAAAACTTGGAATAAGTCAACAATTTTCAGCCGCCAAAACACCTCAGCAAAATGGGGTCGTCGAAAGGAAAAATCGAACACTAGTGGAAGCCGCTCGTACAATGCTGATCCAGTCAGGACTTCCACACTTTCTATGGGCTGAAGCAGTCAATACCGCTTGTTTTACTCAAAACAGGACGGTGGTTCACAAACGGTTCAACAAGACTCCGTATGAGATTGTGAATAATAGAGTGCCCAATTCTCTTTCTTTAAAGTCTTCGGGTGCAAGTGCTTTGTGGCGAACGACGAGAACAACGTGCAAAGTTCGACCCTAAAGCATTCGAAGCTACATTTGTCGGGTATTCTTCAACTTCAAAAGTGTACCGAGTATACATCAAGTCCAACCGAACTATTAAGAAAGCTATAATGTCACTTTTCACGAAGTGGCAGAGATGGCTTCTGGTCAACTCAGTCCAGGACCCGTGCCTAACCCGATGGTTCCTGCTCAAATCAGTTCAGGACCCGTGCTCAACCCGATGGCTTCTGAAGACAATATTTCAGAACCCGTAATCACTGGTTGTTGACACAAAACAACAGAAGATGGCAAACAACATCAAAGTCAATGCAAACGAAGCAACGAGACTTGCAATAGACGACTTGGAATCTCTCTTCGAACCAGTATATCGGTCATGCACCACTGCACCTACAGTGGATTTCCTCTGTTCGAGACGACGTTCCAAGTTCATCTCACACGTCTACCCCACCGATTCAGATTTGCCACAGAATACCGAAGAACCTACAGTGGTCTCGAGGAAGTATCATCAGAGACGATCGATCCAAGTGCAGAATTGGAACTTCTCAGACAAATGATCAATCGGAGACTATAGGCAATCTAGATCCACAGATGGCTGACGCATCTGCTACAGCCTTGCCTCATGAGCGTAAGTGGACTAGAGGTCACCCGGTCGATCAGATAATTGGCGATCCTTCGGATGGTGTGAGGACACATCGTCAACACAGTCTTTTCAGTGCTTCCTGAGCCAAATGAGCTACCAAAGTAGCAGATGCACTTCGAGACCCGGATTGGACAATTGCAATGCAAGAGGAAATCAATCAATTCGAACGTCTTGAAGTGGGACCTTGGTACCCCGTCCACTGGGAAAACAGTGGTCGGAACTAAATGGGTTTTCAAAAATAAGAAAAATGAAGATGATGAAGTGATCCGGAACAAAGCAAGGCTAGTAGAAAGGGATACAATCAACAGGAAGCATCGACTACGACGAGACTTATGCTCCTGTTGCCGTATCGAAGCTATCCGCCTCCTGCTGGCCTATGCGGCTTACAAAAGACTTCAAAGTCTATCAGATGGATGTTAAAACAGCTTTTCTCAACGGCGTGTTAAAAGAAGTAAGTCTGCGTCGCTCAGCCGGAAGGTTTCGTGATCAAGAACATCCCGATCACGTCTATCGTTTGGACAAAGCTCTCTATGGACTAACTAAAACAAGCCCCACGTGCTTGGTACGATGTCCTGAGTGATTTCCTCATGAAGTCTGGATTCATACGAGGAACGATCGACACAACCCTCTTCATTAAATGGCATGACAAAGATCTGATGGTCGTCCAAGTATACGTCGACGACATCATCTTCGGATCAACAAATCCTCGGCTCTGCAAGAAGTTTGGAGATCTCATGAAGAGCAAATTCGAAATGAGTCACATGGGAGAGATGCAATTTTTCTTAGGCCTTCAGGTCAGGCAGCTCAATGACGGAATTTTCATCAGTCAAACAAAATACATCAAGGATATTCTGAAGAAGTTTCATCAAGGCCAGAGCAAGCCTCTCAGCACTCCTATGTCACCAAGCTGCAAGTTGGATGCAGATTCCTCTGGTAAATTGGACGACATCACACTATATCGCAGTATCATTGGATCTCTTCTCTACCTCACTTCGAGCCGGCCGGATATCATGTTTGCCACCTGCTTGTGTGCCCGTTTTCAAGCGAACCAAAGAATCCCATATGCTCGTGTCAAAAGAATTCTTCGCTACCTTAAGGGCACCTCTACCTTGGCCTATGGTATCCAAAGGGTACGAATTTCAAACTTATCGGCTACACTGACGCTGACTATGCAGGTTGCCGAATGGACAGGAAAAGCACGTCCGGTGGCGCTCAATTCTAGGCGAAAAGCTGATCTGCTGGTCATCCAAAAAGCAGAACTGTGTGTCCACTTCGACGGCAGAAGCAGAATACGTAGCTGCCGCCAGCTGTTGCTCACAGATGTGTGGATGCGGACACAGCTTCGCGACTATGGGTACAATCTAACTAATATACCCATATATAGTGATAGTCAAAGTGCAATTGCCATTACTTGCAATCCTGTTCATCATTCACGCACAAAACACATAGACATTAGATATCATTTTATCAAAGATCACGTAGAAAAAGGCACGATAGAGATGTACTTGTGAACACGGAGTTTCAACTAGCCGACATTTTCACCAAGGCCTTAGATGAGAAACGACTCCAATTCCTTGTCGGAAAATTAGGCATGTTGAATCTTCCGTAATATGTGCATTACCTGATCTTCTTGCTATCACATGCTCTATTCTATGTGTTTTCTATGCTTATTTGTCCCTATCTTGCTGATATTAAAAAAAATAACAATAATAAATATATATACATATTAATATATATAATATAATGGGGTATGACGAAATCCTTAGGATGCTTTGATCTAAAGTCACTTAGAATTTTACCCCGACATGCGATCGATCTAATTGCTTAATATTGTCAGTCTAAGTCGCATCCTTGTGTCTAAAAGGTCATTTGATTGTTCCACTAGACACAAAGCACACTTTACATGCGTGAGGATTCAAGCCTTGTTCTTTTTTCCTTTCTTTGGATCTACTTCTCGAGTGAGTCACACATCAATTACTGTCTTACCTAGTGATTCTTGGTTTCATACTCACCTTGCGTCAGATCGTTAGGAAAATGATAAGGGAGTTTAGGATATTCCTCATACGGCCTTATATAAATTCCCCCACGTTTGCCCTTAGTCATCCACTTTGAGCCTTCTCCGACGTCCTTTTCTTCATTTTGAAACCATTCTCAGCCTTCAACTGAAATCTATACTCTTCGAATGGTTGTTCAACGAGAAAAGAAGGGGGAGATAACAAAAGAAAAGTAGGATGATGACAAAAGAAGGCATTGCTCAACGCACAAAGACCAAAGGAATTGGCCTTCCAACTACGTTGTAGAAAGTGGCATGGTTCCTGCTGCGAACTTCTCCAACGATAATCTCGTACGCTCGTCAGAACGGCTGGAAGCGGAGCACCACGAAGTGAACTTCTCCAACGATAATCCGGTCTTATATCGGGAAACGAGAAGAGGAGCGCAGCCTCGGGTACGAATTCCATAACCGTGAACTTTTCCAAATAGATAATCTCTGAAACCTATCTAGGGACTAAGAGAAGAGGAGCACGGTATCGGCCCGAGAATCAACAAGAAGAACTTCGCCTACGATAATCTCCTATAGCCTCATGGAGAAGCGGAGCTTCAGCTTGAGCATAGCTCATTAAAGGGATAGTAAATGAGGGAGGAAAAGAAGAAAGATGCCGAAAAGAAAGGAGACAGACATAGAAATGGAAGATGACGAAGAGATAAGCTCACTCTCCTCTAAATTCCTTCCCTTCTAAGTCCTAGCCAAACTAAAACCTTTACGCCCCTTTGATTCCAATCGACGGTCTCTCACTTGGGTGAAATGATTAAACACGCCTCGATCACAGGTAAATGACTTGAAAATGCTTGTGTTGACTTGAGTGATAATAATAAAAAATCCCAAGATAGAAATTATTGAGAGCAAGAGCGAACATTGTGAGAGTTGTCGAAATGGAGCAGTCTATGAACGACTTTAGTTTGACGACAAGACTTGACGGCATTTTCTCTTTCAAATGTCTCGTAAAATTTTAGGCTTGACGATTGATCGAAGCAAAATAATCTGACCCCATACTATAATAATAGTAAAATACAAAAAAAGATTATATATATATATATAAATATATACTTCGCACATTTTGACATGAAATGTTATGTTTCATATGCGTTGATTTGAATAAATGCGAATTTCTTTAGATATCGCACATTCTAAATGCAATTTTAGATTCCAACCCTCGCACAATATTTTGAATACATGTTTTCGGGGACCATGTACACGTACTTAATTGGTAATTTGTGTGTTTTATGCTCGTGACTTGAATTGATTAATATGCTTGCATAATTAGTTAATTCTTGTGCATCATTTGAGGGGGAGCAAGTATAAAAATCTGTGGTTTATCTCCAAATATTTTGACGTTTATTTCTGAGTATTTCAGATCTTTCAAGCTCAAGGAATGAGACGTCGACACCACGAAAAGAGGAGCTAGACCCAAGACCAGATATTTCAAAATAACATTGCCAAAAATAATGTTGATTAACTCCATTATTACTAACGTTTATCTCTAAGTGGTACAGATTTTGTTTAAACTACTACCGGGGAGCTAGACGTTACTACTCGAAAAATACAGGGAGTTAATTGCATATATTTTAATACTAAGGGGGAGCCTTTATAATGGATTTTATTTTAATCTGAAATCTTTAGAAGAACTTACTATCGAGAAACTGGATATTTGAATTAATTTGCAATCTAAAGTTTCTCGATCGTAAACAGTGTCGTGATAGATTTGATTGGCCGCGATAATTTGCGATCGAAAAATTTGAATTGAGAAGCAATTTTCGAATCAAAGTTTCTCGAGCGCAAATAGTAATGGGGCCTGATCCATTTAATCGCAAAACGTCCAATCGCAAACCCAACATTGATTTACAGCGAGTTATTAAAAGTTCACCTTTTGTCAGTCGCAAAACTTTTTCTCACGCAACCGTAATCGAAAGAAATTCTCTCACGCAAAACTTTCTCAGACGATACAATTTCACAAAAATCTTATATTTTCACTTCAATCGTCTGATAAGGTAGAAACTCGATTCGGTCAACGATTGCGATGTTATAACTTGATTTGCATCTACATTCTGTAGTTTTTCGGTGTTTAGTTAAGATTTTCAACTGTTCTTCAAAAGCGATTTAAACGTATACTGTTTCACTAAATTTAGGCATGCTTCTTGGATTTTCTGAGTTAAATGCCTGTTGTTTCGATAGATTCGATGTTTTTGATGAAACAGATAGCGTAAAGTAGGAAAATTTCCATCTGTGATGATTATATGAGTTTCGCTGAAACTGGGTATTTGAAGTTTGAAGCTGTCGAAGAACTTCGTCGATCTCAAATAATCTTAATTGAATTCCAATTCGATTGAGATACTGTTGTGTCGATTTAGTTTTCGATCGCAAAACTTTGATTAAGTCATCACAAAAAGATTTTGACCGATAAACCTTACGTCGAAAAATCCAATTATAATTTCTGCGCGAGCAAAAACTTATGCACTGAATAGATAGTTTAGGTGCAAATTCAAATCGAGCGTTAAACTTACCATCGTAAAATTAAATTTTCGATTTCACTCATTTCGGTCGCAAAAATGTTAGCAGCGAGAAATTATTTTTCAATGCTTAATTTTTCGATGTAAAATTCGCTGCTTAGAATAAATTGATCGAAAAGTTTCTCGACGATTGACTTAGTTTCGTCGTTGACCAATTTCTCGATAAAAATATGTCGCCGCTAAATTTTTTTACTTACAATCGAAAATCACATATCGCTCGACAAATTTCAAATGAAAAATTTTATTCACTCGAAGAAAAATTTCTCGACAGTAAATTTACCGGAGAAATAATTTCTCGATCGTAAATTTACACGGAATTTTTCTCGATCGTAAAATGATCGACTACAGTCTCAATTTCAAACTCAACACTTAGAAAATTTTTTTCTAAGTCTTTTACACTGTAGCGAACGCTAGCGAATAAAATTTTCTCGATCGAAAAATTACACGGAAACGTTTCAATTGAAATCAATGTATATGAAATCAAATTGCAATTCAATTTCTTGAGCGAAATTTTCTCGGCATGAACAGTGACTTACTGATTTAACACTTAGCGAATTTCGAATCAATTTTCACACGACAACTATTTCCTCGAAATTACATTCATGCCATCACAATTTTAAAATTGCACATACACTATGCATTTGATATGATTTCAATTCAAAATCATCGAACATGCTATTATTGCAATATTACTATAGTTTGATGAATTTATTCATATTTCGACTGAAAAATAAAATTGAACTAATGAACTTTTATATATTATATTTCAGATGGACCGCCACCCAAGATACAACCACATATATGATCACAATATGTACTTGAATGTTCAGAATACGAACTTTCAGCTCGATCTGGACACATTTCGGTGCCCGGACGAGATCATCGTATCCATCCTCAAAGGTCACCCATTTGGCACGCGCTGATGGTCACTGCCTCAGTGCCGATGGTCTATCTCCAGCAATTCTGGGGATATATACAAGGAAGTATAGCAAATGGAGCATTCTCCTTCACTACAAAACTCGGGACGCGGCATATTCTTATGAGCAAGAGCCAGTTCGGGATGATGTTGGACTTGCCCCACCACGACAACTACGACCTGCTCCCGACCGACGCTGAGATGATTCAGGACTTCATGCACATGGGATACCAACCGCCGCTTACAAGATTAGCTCAGGTCAGAGCAGCGGTATCCCTCATCCCTGGAAGGCACTGTTTGGCATAGTGAACAAGTGTCTATCACCAAACACGCTGGATTCGACAAGGGCAACAACAACATACTACGGATCTTTCACGGCCTGCCTTCGCCAGAAACTACGACTTTGCACAGCTGATCTGGAACGATCTAGCTGAACAGATTCGGCTGAAGGAGAACCGAAGGTCAAAGAACGTGCCCTATGCTCGCTGGTTCAAGTAATCATCAGGGAGTTCATGGAGCTACATGCAGAGAACATCCCTAAGCTACCTCCTGGTGGAAACTACCAGCCGCCAAGGCTTAAGTTTTTCCACAATCCACGGCTCACGGACCTGGACCAAACCGTCGATGCCGATTCCACTCAACTTACTCAGGCTCGCCGACCCCGCGGGACTGAGTATCAGAGGTTCTGTCGGGAACACAACCTAACGGAAGCAATGATTAGAGGGCCCCGGCAGATCACCATGTGAGCCTCCCCAACACCAACCAAGCCCTGACGACGCGATGATTGACGTTGTCACTCAGGAGCTTCAACAGGAGCCTCCTTTGATCGAAGAGCCGATGCCCGACGTGGAAGATGTTTTGATAGACGTTGTGGCTACCGAGATGGTGCTCGAGGTTCCTGCACTTGAATTACAAGTGGAAGTGCCGTACATGTTGGCATGCTCGAAGAAACTTTTGAGGAGGTTCTCAGCAAGAAGCACAGCCCGAAATGAAATGAAATGGGGCAAAGCTCTCTTCCACCGGTGACGGATCAGGCACTGGAGGACGTTAATCGTGACCTCACTCCTCACACGGCTACCCCGTCTGACACGGAGTCTGACGAGGAAATAAGCCTGATAAGGAGGACTCCCAGAGGAGTAAGCATTCAGCTGGAGACTCTCTTCTCGGCTGTCACTGCCGCACCAGATACTACTCTGCCCACATCGACAAGTGTTGCTGGCACTTCTTCGCTCAATCTTGAGCCGCAACCAACTCACGTGGTGTCTGGTTCGCAGGCGCAACCCGAGCCTGCCTTAACACCCATAGAGGCGAATCCTCAGGATTCGACTCGAGGATTGGGTGGAAGTCTCATACAGTCACAACCTCAAGTGACTGTGAGCCAACCCCAAGAGTCGGTGTCTACTCTAGGGTTGATAACAGGCGACATCAGTCGTCCTGGTCCATCCATGAAGCGTCCACACCCTTTGTGACGAACGAGCAGTTCCAGGCCGCTCTCTCTGCGCCTGTACAGTCTATGGAAGACAAGATCACAGAGAGAGTACTTCAAGCTCTCGAGGCATCCCGAAGAGTACCGGGAAAGCACCTGCCTCTGAAGGCCCTTCGTCACAAACCCACCCCATACCTCCACAACCTACACCGACCGACCCTCTAGCGACTTCCTCCATCCTCATCAACCCATACACCATCCCCATCACCGAGCTCCACGACATTCTCCTCGCCCGTTTGATAGGCCTGTCCATCCGATCGCCTCAAGAAGAATCCCTCTATGGCGATTGGTGGATCATCCTGAGCCACCGACTGACACCTGCCGAGGCCAAAGCTCCCACTACTGGCGCAGACATGACGATCCTGACGATCAAGACCTCATGAGGGAGAGAAGAGGCCGAGGACATCTACGTCTGGCCAAGGACAAGGTCTGGGCGCTACGCAGCGAGCGCTGGAGCTGGTGAAACCCAAACCACCCAAACTACCAAACCACGCACCGCACAGCCACTCTACCACATATCGACCCACCAACCTTTCACCTCAGGACGCCTCCGCCCACACCACCGATCTACTCAAGCCCATTGCTTCCGAAAGAAGAAGCAAGCGTTTGCAATGCTTGTAGCTCTAGCAGCTACCCAAGCGACTCCCTCCATCGCTCCAGACCAACCGGGACCCTCTGGACATGGAGTCAATCCACACGAAGTATTAGACAAGTACATCTTCGAAGGCCAGTGGATGACCCATTCCATGCCCGAGGAGCATCAGAGACAACGGCTTCAGGACGTACGCACTTCTTACAACAAGCATCTGTGGACCTCGTATCATTGTAGACGACGAATTTCAAGAAGGTGTAGACTACCAAAATGAAATTCCAAGGCTACCAGAATTGATCGCACAGCGAGCGGCCTCCCCTATAAGACAGATGTCAGGGGACCGTTCGGATCGACACGCCGTGGGAGAATATCCACATAGAGATACCTTTCCTTGAAGAAGTCAGGGAACACATTTGGAGGTCACCGGATCGAATTAAGAAGCCGGATGAGTTCGAGCTGAGAGGGATCTCTCACTGGGATCAGCAGAAGAGAATGACATATCTGTGGATGCTGACTCAACTAGGACCGGACGTGAGGCTGGGGATCCCGAAGAATCGACTGAAGAGTCACTTCAGGGAACTCTCCCCAATTTGCCAACTCCACAGTGTCTATTGTGCCAAGGAGGACTTCCAACACCTCACTACATCATCGAACGAAGTGGACAGGACTAAGAGGAACTGAGAGAGAGCGACCTGCCGTACCTCCCCGCCGTTGAAGTCTACCGTCTTTATCAGCTATATGTGGAGATGTACAAAGGTCCTCAGGGCTTCATCAAGAAAGAAGGCCTCGAAGGGCTCTATCGGTTCATGATGCGACAAGTCAAATACTTCGCCGCTCACGACCTCAAATGGCACTTGAGAGCAATATGAAGAAGGTCAACATGGCCGAACCACTCCTCAAAGGACCTGAGATCGAGAGACTTCCAAGCAATCACATACACATCAGCTCTGTCACCGGCATCACCTACAATAATCCAATGCCAAGAAGACCAGGATGATGCTGAAGACAAAAATTCACAAGTTTGTGACGGAACCCTCAAGATCGTCAGGCGAAATATCGAACAGAGGTTGGAAGAGATAAATAGAGACACGATGCTGAGGATCCACCGGTTTGTGAGAGAACAGCCGCTCCTGATGGAATTGTTGGATGACATCGAGGAGCGCCTGAAGCTCAGGGAGATCGTTAGGGACTACGAGCATGCGCTGGGCTTGCGCAGATCGTACTATGCCCGACAAGGACGAACAGCGCGGAGACGCAATCAAGCACAAAGGGGGAGAATGTAGAATATCATTTGTAATTGTGCTTGATTTCATTAGTTGTCCTTGTAATTAGGGGTTTTACTTGTATTAGTCTTTAGATTAAGGACTAGTTCGATATTTATACCAAGATTGTTGGTATAAATACTTGTAAATGAATTGAGCTGAATAGGGAAAGTTTAGAGAATTGATCCGAAGCTCTTGCAAATCGATTTCTAGATAGAGAAACAACAGTAACTTTCTCACTCTAATTGAATTCTCTCTCGTGTTCTTATTTTGAATTTCGATCGAATTCAATTGATCATCTAAACGATGGAATGCTATGGTTTCTAGCCTAGGACGTAGAGTTGTTATCTGAGGACCTAACAATAAGTATTAGTTACTTAGAAATAAAGAAAGATCACGTTGCTTTATGTCCTATCACGTATGCTATTTGGTAACCCTTAAAACTTATCAAGAACCTTGCGATAGATAAAACTTAAGTAAAATAAAAGAACTTTAAAAGTATAGTTTCGTTGAATAAGAAACCCTAAGGGAGGAAACCAAATCGAACGAAAGCAAAGGAAGAAAAAGACTAGACAAACTAGCGAGATTCATTATAGAAGGTATAACTCTATCTATTGGTTTGTAGTTCAGTTCTATATTCTTTATATCTAATTTTAGGAGGTTTAAGGATAACAGAGGACTTAGGAATCGATTTAAGGCGTATCCTTTTCTAGGGTTGTTATATTTTCTAAAGTAGACTTTGAATTTAGGTTAGTTATTGGATTTTAGGGGTTCTAGTACATGGCATGCTAACCTAGAAGATTTGATTTGTATATTTATGTTTGGGGAGTTAGTAAGTTAGAAGCCAGCCCTAGATGAAGAAGAAGGCAGCTTCAAGTGATTGTCGATCGAATGAAATATGTCCTATGGCCATTCGGGCGATTTGGCTTAGAAACCCTACCAATCGGGCGATTAAAAGGTTAGCCATGATCTCATCGAATCGGTGAAATATTAAAGGAATGGAAGCTCGTCGAATGAAATGTGTTGCTATAATCGGCCGATTTAAATACTAAAAAGGAAATCGGACGGTTTGTGAAATCGGGCGAATGTAATTCAATCAAAGCCAATCGGGCGACTAAGTTCATGAAGCCTAGAATCCGGTGATTTGGGAGTTTGCATGGACGATGAATCGGGCGAAATTACTTTACCCTGCATGAATCGACCGATTTGGAGGTTGCATGGAATCAAGTGATTAAAAATTGGAGGACAAATCGGGCGACTTGAAGGAAATCTCGGCGATTTGGCTTAAGGAATTCACAAATCGGGCTATTTGGCATGTGAGAGTAATCTTGGCGATTCTACTCAAATCTGGCGAAAGCACACTTAAACTATATTCAAATCGGGCGAAACCTAGACTTAACATGGATAATTCGGGCGATTGAAGAAGTATACACATGCATGATCGGGCGAATCCTGGAAGATAGGTGATGATTCGGGCGAGTGAGGACTTCAACTAAATAAAATCTATACATACTTCGATCGACCGAAACCAAGTCATGGTTACACCAAAACAAGGCGAAGCTTAGATAGTCTAACCTTAACTTAGACTTAGATTAGAAAATAGAGTTCTGATAATTTAATAGGGTCGAAATAAATTAGTTCGACGTAAGTACCTAATTTAGGTATAATACTAACACGATGGTATTTATATTTAAGGGTCAAAAGGTGGGAACGTTCCAAGACAATAAATTACGTAAGCTTGGACGACAGGTAAGTGGAAGTCCCAACTATAACACAATTGTATGAGTATGAATTATATGTTACATGCTTATGTGCTTGTATGACATTACGTGATTTCCTAGGTGAAATATTTACGTTACATGACATGCATATTCATGACATGATCATATGAACGTACGTTAGTACTAAAGGCAGGACACGAGAGCCTGCATGATATCGCCTGAGAGCGATAGATATTCGTCGATATAGGCATCTGATGTCGACTCACAGATGAGTCACGGCTCTTCTATGCAACCATGGTGACTTCGTATGTCGTTATCGTCAAGACATGACATGTTCAAGGCTAGATATGATTTTAGGGCTAATGCCCTCATGGAGGAACGTCAATCTTGGAGGATGCGAGCTGAGGAATAAGCGACACCGAGGGTACTTCTGGTGTTGGCAACCTCAGAATAGGCTACTAGTGTAAAGCGTCCACGTGGCGTATGAAACCACCTTGGGACAGAAAATGCGCCCTAGGGTTAGCCTCACTTAAGTGGGTATTGCCACTTATGTATTTATTTATCCCTTGTGGATTCGAGCTCCATGATGGTGCATAGTAAGATAGCCGAGGGCCCTAATGACAAGACAATGCCAGAAAAATATAAGGTCTCGGAAGCATTGGCGAGGATGCCTTTGCAAATTAGCACACGTGCATAGCATGCATGACATTCACTTACTGAGCGTTATAAGCTCATTCCACGTATTTATGTGTTGTGGGTTCACGGAATCATAGTACGTGAGCTTTACGATGGCGAGGCCTATTGTGGGAAAGCTTCTGGAGGACTTTTGGGGTGGCAATGTGTACATGAATGCGACCTGAGGGCGGGCCATTAGATTATTTTGAATATGCGTGCTCACTCCTCCATGTATTTACGTCCTACAAATATTTTGTAATGTATAGAATGGTTTCCTTTATAAAAAAGGAAAAATTTTGTACGCATTTTTGTACCCTTTAATTTTATATATTATACGCAGTCACACAATTTAGTAAATAAATGAGTGGTAGAGCCACATGTGGTATTAGAGCTTTCGGTTACAAGTTCTGTAGACTGTCCATGTACACTCACCCAAAAGCACGGAAGCGGCCATGCTAGTAAGTTTCATGTCTCCATTAATTGTATGGTATTGCATGATTTATTGGCCTTAGGAACTATTAGGGTATAAAGGAAAATGGGTAGAACTCGAGGTGACAGTAATGGAGGTGCGGACAAATGCAAGCAATCCGCAACTCCTGTAGATGATCGAGACACGGCTATCTTGCAACTCACGGAACTTGTTCGCCAGCAAGCCGCCCAAATTCAAGAAATGATGCACCAACATAACACGGGCGGATCCTCTGGCAGTGGACCGTTTCAAGCTGAAAGAGTTGAAATAGTTGGGGAGAGAGTTCGCAAACTCAATCCCCCAATGTTCGAGGATGCCGTTGACCCTACAATAGCAGAAGAGTGGCGGAGAACTTTAGAAAGTATGTTTCAATACAGCCGTATCCCAGAAGAAGAAAAGGTTTTATGTGCTGCCTTCTTGCTGAGGGAAGTGCAGGCCATTGGTGGGATACCATTCTCGCCTTTGAAGATCCACTGACAATGACATGGGAACGGTTTAAGGAGCTTTTGGAGCAAATATTTCACTGCCCCAGTACGGGCCCAACGCATGAACGAATTCATCAATTTACGCCAGGGCCCGATGACCGCGGCTCACATGGTGAGCACGGAGTCCTTGAAAGTGGAACGCTTCATGGCGGGCCTGAAACCAGAACTATATCGAGGAACACGGTCGGGTCTTAAGGAGCTTCCTATGCTCAGGTAGCAGAACGTGCATTAATGGCGGAGCAAGCTGAGCTCTGAATTATTCGGGCATAGGAGGCTAAAAGAAAATTTGTACAAGGACCGAAATGTGGTGGAGGCAACTCGAAGAAACCATTTATTCCCAAGAATGCCAAGCCTAACTTTAAGAATAAACCTGCACCAACCCAACCATCTAATACTAACCAAGGGAGACCTCCAATGACAATACCCCCATGCTCACAATGTACACGATGACATTTGGGCATCTGCTATGCTCAGAACGCTACATGTTACAAGTGTGGCAAGACATGCCACTTTTCTAAGGCATGCCCGGAAACTGCATCTGGGAGTCAAGCGCAACTTCAAGTCAGACCACCTACAGTACCTGCGCGAGTGTACACGCTGACGCCGGAAGAGGGGAGAACAATCCGTCTGTGGTGGCAGGTACTCTCCTTATCCATTCAACCCTGACATGCATACTACTTGATTCAGGAGCCACACATCCATTTGCATCTACTAATTACGTGGTGAGACTCGGGTTACACCTGACCTAGTTAACTATGAATACAACGTTACCATCCCTCATGGAGCCTCGACGCGAACCAATCAAATTCTACGAAATGGCCCAGTATTAGTTGACGATAGGACCCTACCCGTTGACCTGATAGTCATTCCAATGAACGATTATGAAGTAATCATTGGAATGGACTGGCTATCGAAGTACGGAGCAGTTATTGACTGTAACCGTAAGAAGGTGACTTTTATCCTAGTAGATACCGAACCCTTCACTTTCACGGGATCTAGTAAAAGTAGTAAGATTCCAAAATTTCTGCAATGAAGGCACAACGCTTGATTAAGGCGGGATGTGAAGCGTACTTTATCTTTGCAATGACTTCAGAAGAATGTCCACCCCCGAAATTAGAAGAAGTCCCGGTACTACAAGAATTTTCTGATGTGTTCCCTGAAGATTTGCCAGGCCTTCCTCCAGATCGTGAGATTCAATTTACGATCGACCTAGTACCCGGAGCTGCACCAATTTCCAAAACACCATATCGATTAGCTCCAACTGAATTAAGGGAATTTGAAAGGAACAACTGGATGAATTACTTCAGAAAGGATTCATTCAGCCCAGCTTCTCGCCTTGGGAGCGCCTGTTTTGTTTGTCAAGAAGAAAGATGGATCGATGTCACTTTTTATTGATTATAGTCAGCTGAATAAGATCACGATTAAAAACAAGTATCCCCTCCCACGAATTGATGACGTGTTTGACCAGCTGCAAGGAGCCACGGTGTTTTCGAAGTTAGATCTGAGATCAAGATACCACCAGTTGAAGATACGAGAAGAAGACATTCCAAAAAATGCCTTTAGCACCCGCTACGGGCATTTTGAACTCCTAGTCATGCCTGTCGGGCTGACTATGCACCGGCGGTATTCATGGACCTGATGAATCGAGTGTTCAAGTCATTACTGGACAAATGCGTCATCGTATTTATCGATGACATTCTCATCTACTCAAAGACACTAGAAGAGCACGAGCAACACCTGAAGATTGTTTTGGAGATCAAAGTTCAAGTAATGCGAGTTCTGGCTCAATCATGTCGCATTTATGGGACATGTGATTTCAGGAGCTGGGATTTCTGTCGATCCAGTAAAATTAAAGCTATCAACAATTGGCCTCAACCGACGACGTGACGGAAGTGCGGAGTTTTCTCGGCTTAGCCGGATACTACCGGAAATTCATTAAGGATTTTTCGAAGATCGCTTCACCCCTGACGAAACTGAAGAAGAAGAATACTCCATTCCAGTGGAACGATGCCTACGAACAGAGCTTTCAGGAAGTTAAGCGACGACTCACATCAGCCCCCGTATTAACGATACCCACGGGGACCGGAGGATTTTCTGTATATAGCGATGCATCGAAAAATGGTTTGGGCTGTTTTGACGCAGAATGGGAACGTAGTCGCATATGCCTCACGACGGCTCAAGGAATACGAGAAAAATTATCCAACACACGATTTAGAGTTGGCTGCCGTAGTCTTCGCTCTTAAGATATGGAGGCACTACTCATACGGTGAGAGATGCGAAATTTTTATGGACCACAAGAATCTGAAATACTACTTCACTCAGAAGGAGTTGAATATGATGCAGAGACGATGGCTCGAACTAGTCAAGGATTACGACTGCGTGATTAACTACCTCCCAGGGAAGGCAAATGTAGTTGCAGATGCACTAAGTCGCAAGACCGTAAGCACGAAATTACAAATGCTCGAAGTAGAACTAATACCAATGGGCGAGATCGAAACAAGGCTAGCCACGCTAACCCTTCGATCTACAATAATGAAGCAAATTGCGAAGATACAAGAGAACGACGAGCTGTACGTAAAGGTTTAGGAGACGCAAGAAGACCAAAGGCCATCAGGTTTTGGATTCTGAGACGACGGAAGTTTATATTACAGAAAACAATTATATGTCCCTAATGATGCAGAACTTCGAAGAACCATTATGAAAGAAGCACATGCCACGACGTACTCTGTCCACCCTTGAGCAACAAAGATGTACGGAGATTTACAATGTACCTACTGGTGGCCGGGAATGAAGAGAGACATAGCAACATTCGTAAGCCAATGTCTGACGTGCCAATAAATTAAAGCGGAACACCAATGACCAGCAGGCACTTTACAATCCCTACCAGTATCAGAATGGAAGTAGGACCACATTACAATGGACTTCGTCGTCGGCTTGCCAAAGACAGTAAGGGCCACAGGGCTATATGGGTTATGTTTGACCGACTAACCAATCTGCCCACTTTCTGCCTATCAGCACAACGTTTCTTTGGCGTTATGCCGAATTATATATTCAGGAGATAGTACGACTCCACGGAGTACCCTTATCCATCATCTCCTGCCGAGACTCCAGATTTCTTTCTAAATTCGGGATGAGTCTGCAGAAGGACATGGGAACCAAACTGTCATTCAGTACCGCCTATCATCCTCAAACTGACGGGCAGTCCGAACGAACCATCCAGACGTTAGAAGACATGTTAAGGGCCTGCGTACTCGACTTCAAGGGAAATTGGAGCAGTTACCTTCCACTGATAGAGCTCTCATACAATAATAGTTATCATGCGACTATTGGCATGGCTCCATACGAGGTGTTATACGGATGTAAGTGTAGATCACCAATCCATTGGGATGAAGTAGGAGAGCGAGCAATAATAGGTCCTGATCTAGTGCATGAAACGACTGAAATCATTGCTCAAATACGAGAACAGATGAAAACGGCCCAAAGTAGATAGAAAAGCTACACAGACCAAAAGCGTAGGCCATTGGAGTTCCAAGTAGATGATTTTGTATTCTTGAAGGTATTCCCTATGAAAGGAATAAAACGGTTTGGAAAGAAGGGCAAGCTGCGCCAGCGATATATAGGACCCTTCCGAATCCTTAGAAAGGTTGGCGAAGTGGCGTATCAACTTGAACTACCAGCTTCGTTAGCTCAAGTGCACGATATCTTTCATATATCGAAGTTACGAAAACACATCGCTGATCCAAACCACGTGTTGAGTAACGAAGACTTCTATCAGCATCTTAAACCAGACCAGAGCTACGAGGAAATACCGGTAGAGATTCTCATGTACAAGGTGAAACGACTGCGGAATAAAGAAATTCCGTTAGTGAAAGTTTTTATGGCAAAATCAGTCTACTGAAGAGGCTACATGGGAACGAGAAGATGATATTAAACGCTACCGTGAACTATTTCTCCCTGCTTGATTTCAGGGGCAAAATCCATAAGGGGGGAGGATGTAATACTCGGGTCCCGTAATTTAGTAAATAGCTGGCCAATAAATATCAATGCATTTTATATGACCTACGTGACTGCATGAGACACGTTTTGTGAGCTTATATGCGCTTAAACGATTGCATGTTATATACTTATCAAGAACCTTTCGATAGACAAAACTTAAATAAATAAAAGAACTTTAACAGTATAGTTTCGTTGAATAAGAAACCCTAATGGAGGAAACCAGAACGAACGAAAGCAAAGGAAGAAAAAGACTAGACTACTAACGAGAATTTCATTATAGAAGGTATAACTCTATCTATTGGTTTGTAGTTCAGTTCTATATTCTTTATATCTAATATTTTAGGAGGTTTAAGGATAACAGAGGACTTAGGAATTGATTTAAGGGGTACCCTTTTCTAGGGTTGTTATATTTTCTAAGTAGACTTTGAATTTAGGTTAGTTATTGATTTTAGAGTTTCTAGTACATGGCATGCTAACCTAGAAGATTTGATTTGTATATTTTACGTTTTGGGGAAGTTAGTAAGTTAGAACCCAACCCTAGATGAAGTAGAAGGCAGCTTCAAGTGATTGTCGATCGAATAAATATGTCCTATGGCCATTCGGGCGATTTGGGTTAGAAACCCTACAAATCGGGCAATTAAAGGTTAGCCATGCTCTCATCGAATCGGGTGAAATATTAAAGAATGGAAGCTAGTCGAATGACATGTGTTGCTATAATCGGCCTATTTAAAGACAAAAAAGGAAATCGGACGATTTGTTGAAATCGGGCGAATATAATTCCAATCAAAGCCAATCGGGTGGCTAAGTTCATCAAGCCTAGAATCGGCGATTTGGGAGTTTGCCTGGATGATGAATCGGGCGAAATTACTTTGCCATGCTTGAATCGACTGATTTGGAGGCTGCATGGGATCAAGTGATTAAAATCGGAGGACAAATCGGGCGACTTAAGGAAATCTCGGCGATTTGGCTTAAGGAATTCACAAATCGGGCGATTTGGCGTGTGAGAGTAATCTTGGCGATTCTACTCCAAATCGGGCGAATGCACACTTAAACTGTATTCAAATCTGGCGAAACCTAGACTTAACATGGGAGAATTCGGGTGATTGAAGAAGTAGACACATGCATGATCGGGCGAATCTAGGAAGATAGGTGATGATTCGGGCGATTGAGGACTTCAACTAAATAAAATCTATACATGCTTCAGTCGAACGACACCAAGTCATGGTGACACCAAGACACGGCGAAGCTTAGATAGTCTAACCCTAACTTAGACTTAGATTAGAAAATAGGGTTCTGATAATTTAATAGGGTCAAAATAACTTAGTTCGACGTAAGTACCTAATTTAGGTATAATACTAACACGATGGTATTTATATTAAGGGTCAAAAGGTAGGGACGTTCCAAGACAATAAATTACGTAAGCTTGGACGACAGGTAAGTGGAAGTCCCAACTATAACACATAATTGTATGAGTATGAATTATGTGTTACATGCTTATGTGCTTGTATGATATTACGTGACTTCCTACGTGAAATATTTACGTTACATGACATGCATATTCATGACATGATCATATGCACGCACGTTAGTACTAAATGCAGGACATGAGAGCGTGCATGATGTACGATCGCGTGAGAGCGATAGATATTCGCCGATATGGGCGTCTGATGTCGACTCACAGACGAGTCACGGCTCTTCTATGCAACCATGGTGACATCGTATGTCGTTACCGTCAAGACATGACACGTTCAAGGCAAGACATGATTTTAGGGCTAATGCCCTGATTGCGGAACGTGGATCCTGGAGGATGCGAGCTGAGGGAATAAGCGACAGCGAGGATACCTCTGGTGTTGGCAACCTCATAATAGGCTATCAGTGTGAAGCGTCCGCCTGGCGTATGAAACCACCTTGGGACAGAAAAGGCACCCTAGTGTTAGCCTCCCTTGAGTGGGTATTGCCACTTATGTATTTATTTATCCCTTGTTGATTCGAGCTCCATGATGGTGCATAGTAAGATAGCCGAGGGCCCTACATGACAAGACAAGGCAAGGAAATATAAGGTCTAGGAAGCATTAAGGCGGATGCCTTTTCAAATTAGGACACGTGCATAGCATGTGTGACTTTCACTTACTGATCTTTATAAGCTCATTCCACGTATTTATGTGTTGTAGGTTCACGGGATCACGGTACTTGATCTTTATGATGGCGAGGCCTATTATGGAAAGCTTCCGGAGGACTTTTAGGGTGACAGTGTGTACATGGGTGCGACCTGAGGGCGGGCCATTAGATTATTTTGAATATGCGTGTGCTCTCCTCCATGTATTTACGTCCTAGAAATATATTGTAATGTACAGAATGGTTACTTTATATAAAAGGAAAAATTTTGTACGCATTTTTGTATTTATATATTATATGCAGTCACACAATTGAGTAAATAAATGAGTGGTAGAAGTCAGGGGCACCACAGTTGCTTTTATGAACACAACATTCAACTAGATAATTGAAACGGAATTTCGAAGTGACCGACATACTGACCTAACGGCCATACCGTATGTACAGGGTATTGTTGACAATTGGCCATCTCTTCCATGGCAGGATTCGGACCTCATAGTTATCCCAGTTAACATTAGTGAGTGTCATTGGATACTATGCATCGTGGACAATAGAAAACTATCAATAACAGTGCACGATTCTGACCCTTCGGTTGATACGGATATGAGGTTCTTTGATGAGGCGTTTAATAAAACACGGCTTACGATCCCTATATTCTTCGAGACCTGCGAATGACTTAATCCATCGTCACTTCACTGTTTATTGTTATCATGACTTTCCCCGTCAGGCGCTCAGGTAATTCAAATGTCTTCATGTATTTAGTATGTACAATAACAATTTGGTAAATAATAATTCATAACGTTTTCTCACCTGTGTACTAGCGGGGAATGCGGCGTATACATGCTGCAATCAGCACTTTCACTTATGTTTGCAGAGGACGAGGTCCTCGATGTTTTGCCCGAGATGATTCAAGAATTTAGAGAATATTTGACCGTGTCGATATTCTTCAGTAACTGGTCGTAGTTGGAACACTATTCTAATCAATCTTTCATGACTGCAATTCTACATTCCTGTTTATGTATCGTGTTTTCCAACAATATTTTGGCAATATAACTTATGAACCATGTTACAATGCTCATATTACAATAATGTCACCTCAAATGTCAGCCCAACACATACTACCAATTAATTGAATACAAAACCAAAACACCAAACTGTATGACGGTATAGAGTTTAATTATTCACATTTGTTCCATTGCATATTTCCGTGCAATGCCTTGCATATTCTCATAAGATTTGGCAAATAGAATAACATTACAATATTTTGCAATAAAACAAATGCATTGCAGTTATGCTGAACCCTTCTGTTAGGACCCCTAATATCCAACCTAGATCGAACTTAGAAGAATCGGATAGTAAATCTAAAGAATTCGAACACTTACGCTTAAGATTGACCTACGTTGAAAGCCGAGAGAGAAACGACGTTGAAGAACACAAATGCGCTTGAAGTTTTCTCTCTAGAATTCCAATTCCAATTTTTCGATCCCAAAATCATACAAAGCGCATTCCTAATTTTCTTAGTAGTTCACTTATATATACCACCTCTTGGTATATTTACACAAGTAGTCCTACAAAATGACTAATTACAATTTAGCTCAAGACTACTAAGTTGCATAGCAAGACTAAGACAACTATATTAATTGAATACAATTAACTAGTTCCAACAATCTCCCCCTTTGTATTCAATTTCCAATATAGCACGGGTTGTCTTCGTCTTGCAAATGAAAGAGTCCTCGAGTCCTTGAAATCTCCTCTTTTAGAAAATCTTCAAGCTCATCTGGTCTTCTAGGCATCGGCTTTTTCCTCGAATCTTCTTTTGAAGTCCTTCTCCAAAATGCCGTAAGATGTACGAAGTATTCTTGCCGGGTTTACAAAGTCCGCGTTCCATTTCTCCCGTTGAAAGCACACGAACTTGAAACTCCCCTATTTGGGTCAACCTTGTGTTGAGATCGGGGAATCCCATGTGAGGTTTGGAGAGGTGAACACGTTTGGCAACTTCGATCATTGATGCAGTGGACACCGTTGGCAACTTTGGTCCTTGATGATGCTTGAGTCACGTGTCATTCGGTCCTCAGTCCTTGCTTCTTCTTCCGGAAGCAGGGGCATGAGAGAGTCGAGAGAGGACTTGGGGTTTAGCCATCTTCTCCGTTTCGCCAGATTCGTCTTCTCTGAATGGAAGTTGTCTGGTTCGACCTCGAAGAAGCGTCTCTAGTTCCAGAAGAAGGTAGGCCGTCTCTTTCTTTGAATTTTTTTTAAGTTGCACCGAGCTTCCTTTGAATATGGCGTTGTGAGAGAGCCCGATTTCAGAGTGGTACGCGCGGCCGAATTTGGTGGGTGGACCGACCGATTGTGTATGCATAACCCCTTCTCCCCCTCATGGCGTATCGTGTTAACGACTTCGACATGTTAATTTGGAGGTAGAAAATGACATACAAAAAGGTCGGTGAGGGTAATAACCGGACGGAGCCACAAAGGCAATCCGTCGAAATAAGTACCGGGGCCACATACGCGTCCCGTTGACATCAACTAGGAGCAAAGCTCGTAGAAGATGGCCGAAACCGTTGTTGCTTTGATGTTGCAACGGTCGGACTTTCTTCCGATCCTTGAAGCATGTCTTTTAAAAAACATGTCTACGGAAGTTCTAACGTAATCACAAAGATTAGGTGTATTAAAAAAGGTATGTGTCCTAAAAATTTGAAACTTTTGGGGAGTGAGGACACACTAGACGCGAGTGATCAATAAAAGCGTGGTACGGGGCGGAATACCACTTAGTTCAATATCTCCTGTTTCCAAGTGAAACGGTGGTAGCATACGTGGTTCCCCGTGATTTATGAAACACCTATCTTTTAAGAGATAGACGAGTGGGTAAGGCTCGGTTGTGCATGCGCCGTTGGACCTAATGCGACGACTTCTACCCGGGAGCTAATTAAAATTAGCACCTGTACCTATGGGGGTTGGTCCGAAAATTATGTGAGATAAGGGAGTGATGTATCTTCAAAGACTTCCTAGGCATCATCGAAATAATCTTGCTTAGTGTTTTCGGATGATGAGAAAGCGGTGGAAAGTTGAACCGTCTCAAATGCTCGAACGTGTTCCGGGGTTAGGATCAAGTCGGATTAGACTGAACCATAGGAACATGAAATCCGTGCCTCCGGGTATGTGAGAAGTGTTGCTCTAGTTGAATTAGCAAGCCGGAGCCGGTCGATGAAAAACTGTGCATTTGATCTTCATTTAGATCGTCACCGTCGTCTTTGAAAAATTTTGTCCGTTTGAAAGCTCGAGATTCTTCGTGGTACGTCCATCTTTGGATGTGGGAGAATAAAACGGGAAGCATATCAAACAAATTTGAATTTTTTTTTTCATATTTCCCTTTTTTTTCATATCTCCTTATCTCCTTTTTTTTTTCATATTCCCCTTAATATTTTTTTTATATCTCATTTTTTTTATGTCCCCCCCCCCCCCTTTTATTTCCTTCTTTTTTTTCATTTTTTTTTTCATATTCTTCTTCTCTTTTTTTGGATATATATATATAGATATAATTACATATTTAATATAGTAGTATTATATTTATATCTCCCCAAAAACAATGCTTCGAAACAAATTTTCTCCCCCTAGAAATTTGCGTAGTTAGCTCGATGAATATTAAGAACCTCGTTCCCTTAAATCGCTCATTGTAACTTTTCTGCCCCTCAAGAATTAAAATTTGTGCTTCCTTAAAAATATAAAGGTTGTTCCTCATTAAAATAACGAGTAGCTCCCCCTCAATTAAAGCTCATTTAAAAGTATTAATCGAAAAATGATATTTATCATTTCCGTTCGTAATATGCATTTGAAAATTTTTAAACCAAATAAAGTGATGAAATGCATATCGAAAATGTATCATTTGAAAAGTTTTGAAAAGAAAATAGGTATATTTTTTTTTATGAAACTCATACGCAAATGTAAATTTGAAATATACCTCGTTGAAGCTTAGTTGTAGTAGCTCACGCTTCATCCCTTTATCATGTACGTGGAGCCACTACGTCGAATTCCATACATAAGGGAAATCTGCAAAACTATCGGGACTTTGGTACCCATTGTCGTATGGGTCCTCCCTTATTAGTAGATAACGATTTAAGCATAAAAGGTGTCAAATTTAATGTTGTCCTAAATCATCCATTAATGAACCTTTTGGTACCCAAATTTGTTTGGGACTACCTAAATTTTGTGAAGAAATAGGAACCCATGTTGGAGTGATTTGTAAGGCATTTCCGCTCGGGTGAAAGTGTGTTTCGGAGAAGGTTTAAAAATTTTCTCCGAGGCCAAGCGCACAAGATGTTTCTTTGAATGAACCTTGACCGGATATTGCATGTAGGAAAACGAGCATATAGAATTATAAGCATCTATCGCACATAAGTCGTATTTCCGATGGTTAGAATCACACATTTCACATTAGAATGAGAAGAATTTCGAAAATTATTTTCAAGTCTAGGCTTTTTAAATGAAAAATTAGTAGAATCATTTGAAGCACACAATGAAGTTTGTGCGCTAGAGCTTGAAATATTTTCATAAGAAGTTTTCTTTTCGGGATCAGGAGAGGAAGGCTTTTGGTCTTTATCATTCCGTTTTGGAGCTTTACCGTTCTCCCATTTCGTGGGACTTGTTCCTTAACTATAGAAAGTGTGGGACTTTTACTTTGAATTTCAACTTTGGTCAAAATTGAAGTAGAACTAGTAAAAGTTTCGATGGTAGGAACGAGATCATCCGTTTGCGTCCCTTTGTCGAGCTTTGACATGGAGGAAGCTTTGAGATTAGATATCTCCGTTAGAAGTGTATTCTTTTCTGCTTCAAAATTCTTTCTTTCCGTTTCTAATGTAGAATTTAAATCCTCTATTTTCATAAGAATAGGAGCTATATCGACGGAAGAAGAATTTCAGAATGACGAGATTTTGCTACCTCGGTCTTAGAAGTCGCAAGAAGATCTTCTAATTGTTTAATCTTAGAGTATAGCTTCGTACGTTGTTCATAGTTATTTTGAGCAGTGCTCTTCTCGACTTGACAGGCGTCTATGCTCTTGGTCAGTTCACTAATCTTAGCATTAGAATTGTCTAATTGAGATTCTAGACTAGTGATCTTATAGTTGGCATTTGTTAATCTACAATTGAGGCTAGCTTTCTCATCGAGGTTCCTAACCAAACAATTGTAGCTATTTTCCAGCCTATCTTCTAATTCTTTAACTTTTGAGCTATGCGCCTCTAAATATGGCGTCTTAGTCTCATTAATATTTGAGCTCTTAGCTAGTTCATCTATTTTCGCATTAGAGCTTCGAAGTTCTAATTCGAGACTAGCTATTTTCTCCTTAGACTTAGATAATTTTTCTTCTAACTCTTTTGTACTTTTCTGCTCATTTTTCATGTTAGCATACCTAGTTTGTAAGGATTCTAACATGTTCAACAATGTAGAGTTAGGAATAACTACCTCCGGAGAAGATGTGTCTGCCTCTTCGTCGCTCGTTCGCTTCGATGGGCTTGCTTTAGAGGTATCCCCAACTCGAGCCATGAGAGCTAGATGGTTTGATTTATCTTCGTGATAGGCCATCAAGGCGTAGCTCTCCTTTGGTTTAAGGCTAGAATTCTGTTCTTTGTCCTCCGAATTGGATGAGGACTTAGTCTTTGACACCTGTTTTTTTAATAATTTTGGAATTAACTTTAATTGTTGTTCGAAGTCTTTTAAATTTTGATCCATTTTAATTTTCTTTTAATTTTGTTGGTTGGATATTTTGATCGTTTACGTGTTTTGTGGATTTGAATTTTTAATATTGATTAAAATATTTGGTTTTAAAATTTCAGTTTCGAAAAATTTTTGGTTTAATAAGGTTTGATTAAAAATTCTTAGAGTAATACCAAAAGCTTTTTCTATAATGTGCCAAATAGAAGGTTACTGTTTTCGAAATTTTATTATTTTTTTTTTTTCAATGTCAGTGTAAAGCACTGTTTTCGATCGAAAATAATTCTCGATTTAAAAGTTTTTCGAGTGAAAATGGAGAGCACTATTTTCGATCGTAAGTTTTTCGACGAAGTATTATTTCTAGAAAATAGTTTTGAATTTCAAACAGTTATGCATAGACTTACGATCGTAAAAGTTTTGCGATTTGATAAAACGTCGTCGTTTTGAGATGTTAGTATCTAAACCTTCAAAATTAACTTTTTCGATCGCAAAAGTTTTGCGGGCGAAAAATAAATTTTGCGACGATAAACCTGTAAAAGCAACTACGCAAATTTGCGATCGTAAAATCAAGTAAAATAGTGAGAATTCAATAAAATTGAAAGTTTTGGGTTAAATTGAAAATTTAGGACTAGATCAGAACTTTTCAGGACTAAATCGAAACAATTTGGGACCAAAATGTAACTGCAAGGACTGAAATAATATTTCCGGACAGGGAATGCATTTTGCCCTGTATATGTGTATGCACAAGCGAAGAAGACGGCTAAGCTGTAGATTTCACGATCGTAAAAAATCCAACGATTTTTTTTTTCGATCGTAAAAATTTATCGAACAAGTTTTTCGAGCGTCAAAGTTTCTCGACTGGATTTGCGAACATTGACTGGAGTTTTACTCGTTGACCAGATTTCTCGATTGAAAATAGATATTTCAGACGTTGAATGGGATGAACAAACTGTGGTCGAAGAATTATTTCGATCGAAAATGAATTGTACCGATAAGTTTCTCGATCGAAGAACAATGGCGAACTGCTCAATGAAGATCAAATGACGAACAGAATCGCGTCGGTGAGTTTCCCAGCGAAGAACAATGAAGAACAGAATCGATGTAATTTCAAAACCAGACACCGAAAAACAAAAGAAATCTTGACCGAAACACAAAATTGTTCGAAATCACTTTGGGTTATTGATCGAGATCATGCGTTTAGTAAGAACAAACAATCAATTCAGCATAGTCAACGCAAAATCAGTAGAATTTTTCGAAAACGTTGAAGAACATCGCTAAGAAATATTATCGCTCAATCTTCACAATTCGCAGAAGTATTGGTTAGATCGATTAGAAATGAGCTCAGATCAAAGACAAACACGTAATCGAACTTAAGAAAAGCAAATCTGGTCGAATTGAGAAGAATCGGATTGAATTACTTCGATGAACAGTGTGAAAAAATAAGAAAAATTAGTGTCGAAAATTCATAAATCAGTCCAAATTTAATCCAAATCCTAACACGTTAGCTATGATACCAATTGTTAGGACCCCTAATATCCAACCTAGATCGAACTTAGAAGAATCGGATAGTAAATCTAAAGAATTCGAACACTTACGCTTAAGATTTACCTACGTTGAAAGCCGAGAGAGAAACGACGTTGAAGAACACAAATGCGCTTGAAGTTTTCTCTCTAGAATTCCAATTCCAATTTTTCGATCCCAAAATCATACAAAGCGCACTCCTAATTTTCTTAGTAGTTCACTATATATACCACTCGTGGTATATTTACACAAGTAGTCCTACAAAATGACTAATTACAATTTAGCTCAAGACTAATAATTTGCATAGCAAGACTAAGACAACTATATTAATTGAATACAATTAAATAGTTCCAACACCTTCGAACTGTTATTTAGCGGTGTTACCATATTTACTATTTCTCCATACTTATGAATTTACTTATTTATTTCACTCAGGAAAAACATTAAAAAATGTAGATATAATCGACGGCCTGGGCTGCACTTATAGTTATGAAAGTGTTTTAGAAACGGCCCATAGTCAACGCAAAATCAGTAGAATTTTTCGAAAACGTTGAAGAACATCGCTAAGAAATATTATCGCTCAATCTTCACAATTCGCAGAAGTATTGGTTAGATCGATTAGAAATGAGCTCAGATCAAAGACAAACACGTAATCGAACTTTAAGAAAAGCAAATCTGGTCGAATTGAGAAGAATCGGATTGAATTACTTCAATGAACAGTGTGAAAAAATAAGAAAAATTAGTGTCGAAAATTCATAAATCAGTCCAAATTTAATCCAAATCCTAACACGTTTAGCTATGATACCAATTGTTAGGACCCCTAATATCCAACCTAGATCGAACTTAGAAGAATCGGATAGTAAATCTAAAGAATTCGAACACTTACGCTTAAGATTTACCTACGTTGAAAGCCGAGAGAGAAACGACGTTGAAGAACACAAATGCGCTTGAAGTTTTCTCTCTAGAATTCCAATTCCAATTTTTCGATCCCAAAATCATACAAAGCGCACTCCTAATTTTCTTAGTAGTTCACTTATATATACCACTCGTGGTATATTTACACAAGTAGTCCTACAAAATGACTAATTACAATTTAGCTCAAGACTAATAATTTGCATAGCAAGACTAAGACAACTATATTAATTGAATACAATAAATAGTTCCAACACCTTCGAACTGTTATTTAGCGTGTTACCATATTTACTATTTCTCCATACTTATGAATTTACTTATTTTATTTCACTCAGGAAAAACATTAAAAAATGTAGATATAATCGACGCCCTAGGCTGCACTTATAGTTATGAAAGTGTTTTAGAAACGGCCGATAGTTTCATGACAAGGGGCCGAGCCACAACTTCCAGACAAAATATTTATACATATAGCTTCAGACACAAATGGGCGAGAAAGCCCTATACCTAATCCCAAATCAATTGCCATCGCAACGCATCACCCAAACCTCGACTAGCACTTGGTCTTCCCCTTACTTGAGTTCTTGCAGGAGAGGAGATTCTACCCTGAGGAAGACATGCTGAAGATGACAGAATTGCTGAATCGCACCCACATGGTTGACTACGCCATGGACATTCATAAGTCGCTCAATCGATCCGAAGAGGTTCCCCATGGTATGTTTACTCAAATTTAATTCCAATTCGAGGAGGATTTTAGGATCATGGGGCGTTAATATATGTTGTTTTGCCAACATAAATCTCAAATCTGTTCAAACTGTGATGGCGGTTAAATATTGTGATTATGATTGTTCAAATTGTTTCATGTTTTATTACATAAATTTCAGATCTGGGTTTTGTTTGTTTGATTACGCCCTCTCTCAGGGACTTCTCGAAAAAATGCTCAATGTGGCGAAGCTGCTGACGCCCCCCATATGTTCGACGAAATACGTAGCCCAATCCTTCCTCCTTATGTGCACCATTTGAATACTGCGATGAATAGCGTTTATCTAATACGTAAAGTTACTTATGGGTTTTTCAGTTGCAGGCATCATTTGCAAGCTTCAAGCCATTTCCTGCATATCGCCAGAAAACAGTCTACACTCGCACCACCAGAGCACTATTCCGCTCATGAGTCTTTTATGACTCAGTTTCCTTGCACATGCGGAGAAGTAGATGGAGTCACCGAGCCTAACTTCAAAGGAATCAATTCCTAAATCAGTTGAGTTCCAACCGCCGTTCGTTGACCCTGTCTACTTCCCGCATGTGCAAGGAAGCGTGCATGCTGACCCTCCTGTGATAACACGTCCGCAAAGGAAGACCCGCCAGCCAATAACATTTCACAGAGATGGGTATTTTGATGTTTGCAAATTATAATTATTTCCTTATTCTTTCAGGTGAAATATGAGCTCCTAAGATGTTGTGGTGCAAGTAACAAGCTCACAACCGAATATGGCTTTTCTTACAACAAATCTTATAGAACTTCCTTTCGTAGCAGCGGAGAATTTTTCAGCTCATCAGTCTTTTAGGACTGAGTTTCCTTTCACAGACGGAGAAGTAGATGGAGTCACGGAGCCTAACTTCAAAAGGAAGATATTCCTAAATCAGTTCAGTTAGAGTCTAGTTCGTGGACCCTGTCTACTTCCTGCCTGTGCAAGGAAGCGTGGATGCTGCCACTACTGTGATAACACGTCCACAGAGGATGTACCACCTACCAAGAAAATTTCACAGAAATCATTATTTTTGTGTTTACAACTTTTGGCTTATTATTATTAGATAACTTTTGTGACTACATATATTATACAATTCCCTTCCGTATGTTTGACCACCATTTTTCAAAGTGCTTTGCGTCGACGCTGTTAACTCATTAATGAGAGTCACCAATTTTCTCTGCATTGCCATTTTTAAGAATTGCTTTGAGTCTTACGAAGTTCACAGTCGTACACTTCTACAAATTACTGGAGTTTCATTTAACTAAAATCTTCCACTGTTAATTCGTGTTCTCCATTTCTATTCTTTTAAGTTGATAAACAAGGATAATATGACCATAATTTGCAATAAGGATCACAAATTAAACGTCTTACATTTGTATGTAGCTAACACTGAAGTAGTCTTACGAAGTTCACAGTCGTAACTTCTACAAATTACTGGAGTCATACGAAGTTCACAATCGTAACTCTTACAAGTTACGGCAATCTTACGTACGCAGGCGTACAGACTTACTAATTACTGTAGTCTTCCAAAATTCCCCAAGGGCAATTAAGTAGTCTTGTAGTTCGCAATCTTACACTAAAGCAGGCATACGAAGGTTGCAGTCATACAAATTGGTGCAGCCTTCTAGAAATGCAATTGCGCAAATAAGCAGTCTTACAGTTGTTTGCAGTCTTACACTAAAGCAGTCTTACAAATTTTCACCAAAAGATCGAAAGAAACTTCTGCATTTCCATAGAAATTTGGTATCGGACTTTGAATTTGATCTGCATCCTATGGATCACGCTGGTGTCTTATCTCATGAATGATAACATAAAATATTGAGTCTAAGAACGGTACACTTCTGCTCAGTAAGAAATTATCTCAAAGCCAATTCTAGAATCATCATTTATGTTAGCTGAGACTAAAGCTTTTGAAAGGGATATGCATGATTTATGAAAAGCGATTTAATTTTCTCTTATGAGCATATTATGAGCATCAAAGAAGATGACATAAGATAACGGGTTCACAAACTTAGTATACAACTACCGTATCGTCGTTTATTATGAATACGATTGTATTTGATGAAAGCTTGTTTCATCATATTTAAATTAAGGAGTTGTATTACTTTCCCGCTTTAAACTAACAATGGAATGATTGATGAATATAATTGAAAGAGATAATCCATCTTAATTTACTAATTATTCAATTTCATGGCAAACCTAGTGGCGTTATAAATCTCTCTACTAACACATCTCGATAAGCTCAAAGCATCTGTCGTAAAATGTGAATGTGAATCCTTGCCATGCCAACACACGTAATAATCAAACTACACATGATCTTATGAGTGTGTATTATTACAATCATCTCTCAATTCAATTATATGGGGCCAAAAAATAGTCAGGAAACCTAATAACTCTCGAAAAATCATAAACAAAACAAAAGATAACACAAATAAAGTTTTTTTACAGTAAAATAAAATCAAAGAATGATCACGGGTCAATTTCTTGAAATAATCTTTGGAGTAATTTTCAAGTTCATAATCATGATAAAAAAATATCGTCAGGGAAGCAAAGTAATTTTCAAAATACAATCCAAGTTGTGGATGCTTTTAAGATCAATCACAAGTTAGCCAACATATGGTAGTTACCACATAGATATCGTCGATGAAGTGCTTGGGATTTCGAATCCGCTAGATATCGTCGATGAAGTCGTAACTATCGTTACCACATGATTAATGGCTATGTCACGATAATTCCTACTCGTTTCCAACTTAGCTTTCGCCCTAAATGGTCACGAGAATATATATAGTAGTTTATCTAAGGTGAGGGTCGACTATTTGCTTTCTCCATATAGTCGACGCCTAACGTTTACAATAGAACGAACCGTTATTTAGCTTTCGCCCTTAACGGTCAAATAAACATCACACCAACACATAGACATGCCAAATGTGATTCTCAAAACAATGCATAGACATATTGAATCGAATAAAAGCCGTCATAAACGATACAAAGCCATATCATGTGTTCACAAGTATTTTACGTCCAAACTACGGCGCTATCTAGCGTTCTTCTTATCCCAAACACACAAAATGATTAGCTACTCAAAATAAAGGAAGAAGCCACGAAATGTGTACAAACGAAAGCAGAGAAATACATAGATTCCTCCCTATTTAACGAGCTCAAGCTTATCCCTCGTACTTTGTTCGACTCTCCAGTGTAAATGAGCTTCAAAGCCTAGAGATCATTTGGATTGATCTCTAGGGTTCTTGAGTCGTCCTTGAGGTGTCTTGAGTGATTAGAAATGAGTTGTGGCGGCTTAGATCCTCTTAGGGCTTCAAAATTGCGGCTTAAGTAGAAAACATGGTGAACACAGCCTCAAACACGACCATGTATCATTCGGGCTTAGGGTTTAAGGCCCAACACTGTTGATCAACACGCCATGAATCAGGCCATGTTGAGGGGCCGCAACTATGGTTTTCCTTTATGCCGACAAACATGGCCGTGATCAGGCCATGTTGAAGGGCCGCAACTATGGTTTTCCTTTATGCTGACAAACATGGCCGTGTGTCAGGCCGTGTTGAAGGGCGTCAAATTTTTTTTTCCTTTCTCTGACAAACATGGCCATGTGTCAGGCTGTGTTGATGGGAAAATGTTGATTTCTGCTCCATGTTACGCGGTTCGTCCCAAATATCGCCTCATATACCTTTGACATCAAAATATGTAAAAGTTATGAATAAATGCACGAGACAACTCACATAAACCAAATATTCAACATGAAAATGATGGAGATAAACGAATGAAAATGCGTTTATCAAACCTCCCCACACTTGAGCTTTTGCTTGTCCTCAAGCAATTTAGGCTAACAAATCAAAACATGTAATACATGTCCTTTGCACATCATCGTTCAAAATAGAAAAACATGACGCGTAATTAATCAAGGAATTCGAAACATGACACAATGACTACCTCGAAACAACAGGAACTTCTTTAGTAATATTAATCAAGATCCGTACTATGCAGGAATTCACTCGAATAACTCGGGGTATAGGCTAAATGTCGGTGAATTCCCTCAATTCATGCAGTAGTCTAGTCCCTACTATAAACTCGCAAGTGGATCATACATCTAATACTCTCGGTGATAAGGCGTGAACCAGAAGGTCTTTTCCGGGTTATAGTAGGGCTCAAATGACTATATTGGAGAGTAAACTTCAATCGATAATATCAAGGTGGTCATGTCGGTGTCGTGCCATTGTTCGATAGCGCGCCGCATACGTCGTGGTTAGCTCTTGCCGTCTTGGAATTTTTTTTCTTTATTTTTTTCATAAACCTATGCTAAGCCCTTCTTTCACTGACTTTTTTTTAGCATGAGAGATTATCGAAGGAAGGGTTCTTAACATCTTTCCCACGAATCTAAGCTCCTCTTCTCGTGTCGCTAAGCCCCTCTTCTCTCAGTCCCTTTGCGGGTGAGAGATTATCGATGGAGGAGTTCTTAACGCCAGATATCTAAAGGATATATATATATATATATATATATATAATATGTATATATATTTTAAACAACGGCCGGGCTACGCTTTTCGACATTGGCACTCAACCTCTACTTTCTCTATTAATCGGGTAAGATGATATCTGAAAGTTTCTTAGGTCAGCGGCTTTAAGTCCCCGGGTTTTGTCAAATAAAAAGGCTCATGTTCAAAGTGGCTAACTACAGTGATCAGACGTAGTCGGAAACCTTGGCTATGAACTTATCTCCTAATGCCTCCCTCATTTTCACGCAGTCTCACCCTAGTAATTTTCAACATGCACCACGGGAAAGTTTAAGAGAGAATTAAACTATGCACTTTACACAACCAAAGCAGTGAGCAAAAAGCTCTTCAGCTCACAAATCTCACTAAGTGGGTCATGCATACGAATCTTTCATAGTATCACCAAACTCGTTCGTGTCGGAAGAAATCAATCATTGTGCATGTCCTAATTTCTCACATAATTCCCTAGTATGCACTCCATTTTTAAGATAATGAACAACTAATCATGCCAACATTAAAAGAACATGCATTTTCTCAACGGATCACGCACATTTGAAACAAAAAATTCTGTTCACACAAAATTCCCCCTCCCCACACTTGAGGAAAACGTTGTCCCCAACGGAAAATTATAAGCACAAAAGGAGTGGAAAATTATTGAAAAGCGTGAAGTCCCCTGAATATACTAGGTGAGCATGATGGCGAAGTGTGACGAGGTTGAAGCATGAATGTTAAGTCCTCCTCCCCACACTTGAAGTTGTTGGGTGGTTAATTCCAAGTAAATATGTTGCATGCGAGCTTTGCATACTTAACGATGTTTGCCCTGTAAGCCGACGATTTAATCAAAGGACGTTAAAACAATGTAAGTCGAGAAATAGATAGTAGGATATCAAAGCATCAAAGTCTACAAAATAAAAACAAAAAATCAGTGTCCAGCGAGGATGCTAGACGTCATCCGGGGGATGATGGCTTATCGCCTTGATCAACTAGCTTGCAGGACTCCACAAGCAACTTCGTGGCATCTTGACTTTCTTCAGCGCTTTCTCCTGACGATCCATCCGTTTCTGGAGTTTCCGTTCGGCCTCCTCACGTCGGTGATGGGCAGCTGCATTCTCCTCCCGAGCTGCGGCTCGCTGTTGGGCTAGTTCTTCGCGGAGGGCAGCGACACGGTCATCGACGTAAGAGGTGACACCAGAAAAATCTCGACGATTAAACGTGCACGGGCTGTCAGAATCAGTATGACCACTAGCACTCTCGTCGATTGGATGCGGGAGCAGGCCTTCCATGGAAGGCGGCAACGGGATATCGGTGTATGCGCGGTAGTCTTGTGCCATCTATAGAAATAGTTCTCCTTCTTCCACCCAGGCAGCTTTTCGATCATCTTCATCATGTGAATTGCCGTGGCATCCAAGTTCTTCGATCCATTAAATATTGTCATGTTGGGATCCTCGTCTGGCCAGTAACCAATCCTTTCACCAGCTTAGTGATAAACGGTCCCACCGTGATTTTTCCCTTCTCGCGTCCTCGGATTGCCGTCGGAATCCGTGGCCATGCTAGTCCGAGATGGACCTTGTATCCATTGCGAATGCGGTGGAGGTAAAAGAGATCACGTAATGTGACTACACCGTGTGACTCGCCTCGTGCGGTGACGGAGGTGGTGCAAAGCCGATGGATGTATCATAGACCCGGCATCATTAGCGAGGAAGCCTTCGATTGGGTACTTTTATAATCTGCTTCCGGCTGGCCTAGAAGTTGGGGCGTATCATCTCGCGCCAAATTTCATTCCGCACAGCCGTCCCATCGAGCTTGAACTTGTAATGATCTGTGGCATCGGGTTCGCCATGTACGTAGCTTGGGACTTTGAGACCGAGCGCTCTACACAAATAATCAAGACTGACCACATGCTCTTTATTGAAGGTACGGAAACCGACGACCCTTTTGTAGTCGTGCTCATCGAATGAGAAGGTGGCGAGGAACTCCAGTGTGAGCTCCACATATGCTGGCTCGTCGATGCTGAAAAGTGCGTCCCAGCTACCCGTTGAAAGATAGTGGTCGACCCGGTTCACGATGCCGAGGCGTTCAAGGGTGTCTCGGTGAAGTCGATCGGTGCGCATGATTTCATGCCTTTGAGCTTATTGTACTGCTGTCCACGGGCATCGGCACCTGTGAAAGTGGCCATAGCGGTTAGCAAATCCACCGTTTTTGTTGCCCCCCATCACCGGTTGCGTGCCGCTGTGGCGGGAGGAGCTAGCACGTGTGGGGTTTCGTCGAGACATGGTACCTATAAAGTGAATTTGAGTCTCGAGTTGAAAAATTCAAATCAAATCAGCTCGACTCGATCAAACTTCATCTTCATAATGCACACAAAAGAATATAATATAAGCTTCTCTTCATCAAATTCAATTAAGTAGGGGGGTTAAAAGCCACACCACACAAAAGAATATATATAAGCTTCTTTTATAATAGGCACTACTCCTTTATAATATAAGACACCGGCAGCCACACCATTCTTTTTTTTTTCCTTTTTACTCTTTTTTGTTTTAATTTTATTTTATTTGTTATTATTATTATTATTCTTTTTTTTTCTCAGTTTTAATGTTCAGTCATCCATTTGTTTTTAACAAACACGGCCATGTAAGTGGCCGTGTGAGTAGGCCGTGAGGTCTTGCTCTCCTACAGGGGCAGACACGGCCATGTTTGGGCCCGTGTAAGATGGCCGCAATGCCGTCTTGCTCATACATGGCTAGGCACGGCCGTGTCTATGGCCATGTCTGCCAACAATTTTTTTTTTTTTTTGCAACTAATCCTAAGGTACACACTTAGTTTGAACATTAATGCAATCACCTGGGTTGCCTCCCAAGAAGCGCTTCTTTAACATCGTGAGCCAGATGTACCTTTTCGTTCTACGGTAGTTTGAAATCAAGGTACATGACCTCCTTTGTGCCCGTGTCTTCTCCTCCACCGTAATAATGCTTCAGTCGTTGGCCATTAACCTTCAAAATTTCCCTACTCAACATTTGAAATTTTGACAGTACCATATGGAAAAACCCGAGTAATCGTAAAAGGTCCAGACCAACGAGATGTTAGCTTTCAGGGAAAAAGTCTAAGACGAGAATTGAAAAGGAGGACTTGATCCCCCTCTTGAAATTCTCTATGTTGCTTGATCTTCTTATCGTGATATGCTTTTGAGCGTTCCTTATACATTTTTGCATTGTCGTATGCCGACAAACGCCATTCATCAAGCTCATTGATATGGAGCTTATGTTTTTCACCGGCTTGCACCAAATCGAGGTCTAAAGACTTTATCGCCCATTAGGCTTTATGTTCTAGTTCAACATGAAGGTGACATGTCTTTCCGTAAACTAGTCGATATGGGGTAGTGCCTATTGATGTCTTATATGCAGTCCTATAAGCCCAAAGTGCGTCGTTAAGCCTATTCGCCCATTCCCGTCGATTCCCATATATGGTTTTCTCTAGAATACGCTTCAACTCACGGTTAACAACTTCTACTTGAACTTGCTTGTGGGTGATAAGGAGTAGAAGTACTATGCTTAACAACATATCTTTCTAAGGTACGTGCGAATGGATGTTGCAAAAATGAGTACCTCTATCACTAATAATGCATTTAGGTGAGCCGAGCCATGAGAACAATGCTCGTAGAAATCTAACAACAACCCTAGCATCTTTCGTGGGTAAAGCTTGAGCTTCCGCCCACTTGGACACGTAGTCGGCAGCCACAATAATATATTTGTTGTTGTACGAGCTAGGAAATGGACCCATAAAGTCTATGCCCCAAACATCGAACACTTCGCAAACTAAGATAAAGTTCTAAGGCATTTCATGCGTTTAGAGATGTTAGCTGCTCGTTGACATTGGTCACATGTGTTGAAGTACATACTAGCATCCTTAAAAATTGTCGGCCAATAGAAGCCGCATTCAAGTACCTTTGGGCAGTTCGATTCGCTGCATAATGCCCTTCGGCTGGTCCGCCATGGCAATGCTCGATAATCTTTATTGTTTCGGGGAAAGCAACGCAACTTCTGATTACTTGGTCTGCACATCTCCTGAAAAGATAAGGGTCTTCCCAAAAGTAGTACTTCAATCAGAAAAGAATTTCTTGTTTTGTTGACTCGTGTACTCCTTAGGTAAGATCCTCGCAACAAGGTAATTAGCTAAATCTGCAAACCAAGTGATTTCATCGCTTATTGTTCGTACGGCGTACAAATGCTCATCCGGGAATGTATCGATGATTGTCCTTCTATCGGTATCTTGTATTTCATGCTCCTCTAGTCGAGAGAGGTGGTCTGCGACAACGTTCTCTGCACATTTCTTGTCCCGAATCTCGATGTCGAACTCTTGAAGGAGTAAAATCCATCTGATAAGTCGAGGCTTTGCATCCGGCTTCGCTAGCAAATACTTAAGTACAGAATCGTCAGTAAAAACACTAACTTTCGTTAAAATAAGATATGATCTGAATTTGTCGAAGGCAAACACGACAGCTAGGAGTTCCTTTTCGGTGGTAGTGTAGTTGACTTGACCTGCATCTAACGTCTTACTCGCATAATAGATTGGTCGAAAATGTTTATCCTTCCGCTGCCCTAATACAGCTCCACTGCTTAGTCACTAGCATCACACATAAGTTCAAAAGGTAGCCCCCAATCGGGAGCGGTCATAATCGGTGCGGATACAAGTCTCTCTTTAAGCAACATGAAAGCATTAATACATTCATCATTAAAATCGAACGGAGCGTCTTTTCCTAATAACTTAGACATCGGTCGAGCGATTTTTGAAAAATCCTTTATGAATCTACGATAAAATACCGCATGACCTAGAAAACTCCTAACAGCCTTTACGTTCGAGGGGATTGGTAGTTTTTCAATTGTCTCGATCTTAGCTCGTCCACTTCAATCCCCTTAGAGGATATCTTGTGTCCCAAAACTATGCCCTCTCGAACCACAAAATGACATTTTTTCTCAATTAAGTGCTAAATTCGTTTCCTCACAACGTTCTAACACACTCTTGAGATTAGTTAAGCAATTATTGAAGAGGTACCGAACACTGAGAAATCGTCCATGAACACTTCCATAATGTCGCCAACCAATTCATCAAAGATCGCCAAATCGCTGAAATGTGGCAGGGGCGTTGCACAGTCCAAATGGCATCCGCCGATAAGCAAATGTTTCGAACGGGCAAGTAAACGTGGTCTTCTCTTGGTCCTTTGAGGCTATAGGAATCTGCAAATAACCTGACAGACCATCAAGAAAACAGTAAAAGGCACGTCCACAAAACTTTTCAAGCATTTGATCAATAAAGGGGAAAGGGAAATGATCTTTTCTCGTGGCGTCATTCAACTTCCTGTAATCGATGCGTACACGCCAACGGTTATAGTCCTCGTCGGAATCAACTCGTTCTTTTCATTGGGGACGACCGTCATGCCTTCCTTCTTTGGAACCACCTAAACTGGACTAACCCACGCGCTATCTGAGATCGGATAAATCACTCCGGCATCTAGAAACTTAATAACTTCCTTTTTGACAACGTCCTTCATGTTCGGGTTTAACCTCCTTTGTCGTTGGGCTACAGGTTTGAAGTCGTCCTCCATGAGAATCTTGTGCGTACAAAAACTCGGGCTAATCCCCCGATGTCTGATATCTTCCATGCCAAGGCCTTCTTATGCTCTCGCAGCACGCTAATAGTTGGTCTTTCTGCTCATCGTCGAGGTTTGAGGATATAATCATCGGTAATTTTGAGTTGCCGTCTAAAAATGCATATTCGAGATGCTTAGGCAATTGCTTGAGTTCAAGGACCGGTGGCTCTTCGATCGAGTTCTTCTCCTTATCCTCCTCTTTACTTTCGTGGACAGTCGTTATGGGCTCATCAATGTCGTCATCATACTCATCAATGGCCATCATTGTGGATATTTGCTTATCATTTCCGCCAAATTGTCAGAAACGCCTTTATATGTTTGTAGGGATCATCTTCAGACCTTCCTTCGAATTGGGCCGTCTGAAATATCATTTGAAGCCACGAATGCTTCAACTCGAAGTTGTTGTTCTCGAAAGGTGGTATCACAATTGCCGATTCCGTACCATCAAGTGTGTCGTGCTTGAGCAAATCTTGCAGTGATTGCTCCTCATTACTAACTTCTTGATCTGCCATTTTCTTTGGTGTTCCTGAACTATCAACCGACATCTCGACGTGAGAAGTGCTTGCCGTGTCCTGAGAACCTTCTGTTGTGTCTTGAGAATAATCAACTAGCTGAAATGAGTTGTCGACCAAAGAACTTCCAATTACTTCCTGCCTTAGTCTTCGTCGCAACGTACGCTCGAAATTCGGAGATGCTTCAATGAGTGGATACGATGGATGATTTCAGGTCATTCACCATAAAAGTACACCTTGAAGAAATCAACAAATCTAGTTAGTTAATTAACAAGTCACAGACGGAAGACTAATTGCAAAACAAAGAAATTCTGATACCTAGAATAAAGTAACAAATAAATGAATGGCTAAATTACCGAACACAGGTGTTCCTAATATCAAATTATTCCCCAGCAACGGCGCCAAAAACTTGATCGCGCGTGTGTGTGTTAATATATTAAATAAAAGTTCGTGCAAGTACGTCAAGTAATAATTAAAACGAATATGTTATAACTATCACCACGCGCGATATGCAGTGTACCTATCGTTTGTAAAATAGCTATAGCGAGTATCCGAGTATCGAACACGAGGAATAATCTTGATTACTAGTAATAACCTATCAATTCAATATCTAGCCTAACAGATGATTGAGATTTTTATATTTGAACTACGTCACAACAACTTAAAATAACACAGAAAAGTGATCAAAATATAACTAAAGATTTAAGAGTAACTTTGAATAAAAGGAATGTGCTTGGAATTTCGAATCCCGCTAGATATCGTCGATGAAGTCGTAACTACCGTTACCACATGATTAATGGCTATGTCACGATAATTCCTACTCGTTTCCAACTTAGCTTTCGCCAATGGTCACGAGAATATATAGAGTAGTTTATCTAAGGTGAGGGTCGGCTATTTGCTTTCGCCCTATAGCCGACGCCTAACGTTTACGATAGAATGAACCGTTATTTAGCTTTCGCCCTTAACGGTCTACTAAACGTCACACCAACACATAGACATGCCAAATGCAAATCTCAAAACAATACATAGACATATTGAATCGAATAAAAACTGTCATAAACGATACAAAGCCATATCATGTGTTCACGAGTATTTTACGTCCAAACTATGGTGCTATCTAGCGTTCTTCTCATCTCAAACACACAAAATGATTAGCTATTCATAATAAAGGAAGAAGCCACGAAATGTGTACGAAACAAAGCAGAGAAATACATAGATTCTTCCCTATTTAACGAGCTCAAGCTTATCCCTCGTACTTTGTTCGACTCTACAGTGTAAATGAACTTCAAATCTTCACTTTAGCAGCTAGAGATCATTTGGGATTGATCTCTAGGGTTCTTGAGTCGTCCTTGAGGTGTCTTGAGTGATTAGAAATAAGTTGTGGCGGCTTAAATCCTCTTAGGGCTTCAAATTGCGGCTTAAGTAGAAAACATGGTGAACACGTCCTCAAACACGGCCATGTATCATTCGGGCTTAGGGTTTAGGCCCAACACTGTTGATCAACACGGCCATGTATCAGCCGTGTTGAAGGGCCGCAACTATAGTTTTCCTTTATGCTGACAAACATGCCGTGTGTCAGGCCGTGTTGAAGGGCAGCAAATTTGTTTTTCCTTTCTCTGACAAACATGGCCATGTATCAGGCTGTGTTGATGGAAAAATGTTGATTTATACTCCATGTTTACGCGGATCGTCCCAAATATTGCCTCATATACCTTTGACATAAAAATATGTAAAAATTATGAATAAATGCACGAGACAACTCACATAAACCAAATATTCAACATGAAAATAATGGAGATAAACGAATGAAAATGCGTTTATCACGTATGCTCTGTGGTTGCCAATTGGATCCTTCACATCAGAAAGTTTGTTAGATTATTATTATTCATCCGTTAAAGTTTCTGGGGGAGAGAGAAAAAAAATGGCAGCTAAAAATGAAATTGAGAAATTCAATGGGAGAAACTACTCGCAGTTGAAAATGAGGATTAACGCAATTTTACTCAAAGAAAATATGTCTGGAGGCAATCACTGGCAGACCAACAACAATTACAAGTGATGCCAAATGGAAGAAGATAGACGGGAGAGCCATCGCCAATATTCATCTGACATTAGCAGATGACATATTATCAAGCGTCGAAGAGAAAATCAGTGCGAAAGAAATTCGGGACCATCTTGAGAAGTTGTACCAAGTCAAGTGACTCTACAGCCGAATTTTCCTGAAAGCAAATTATAGCATCTAAGAATGGAAGAATCTTCTTCAGTGACTGTGCACATCAACAAGTTGAATACTCTGTTCTATCAACTTAAAGACTTGGACTACAAAATAGATACAAGTGAACGTGCTGAGCTTCTACTACAAAGCCTTCCAGACTCCTACGATCAACTCGTCATCAACCTGAGCAACAAGCAAGCTGCGGGAAAATTATCTTCGACAATATTGTAGCTGCTGTCGAAGAAGAAATCAGCGCAATAACAAAGAAGACAAGTTGATAATGTCCCGACATGACTGTGACAAGGGCAATATCAGGAGCGTGTGGTCCAAACGTGAGCAGAAAACGGGCAAGACCTGGAGAGTTTGGTCCAAGTGGGAGGTACCATGTGACAAGAAGAAGATTGTTGGGCCCTAAATAAAAATCCCAATGCTCAAGGATGCCGCCAACACTACCGACGATGGAATTGCCTTGGTGTGTGAAGCCGCAACCACTATTGGTGAAAAAGGAAGATTCAACGATGTGTGGCTCATTGACTCAGCAGCTACTTTCGACATGACTTCTCGAAAGAAATAGTTTCATCAATACGAGCCATCCTTTGGAGAGTATGTCTACAGCTGCAATGACCAAGCACTGGAGATTGTCGGGTGGTACGATTCAAATAAAGATGTACGATGGCACTGTACATACCATCCATGCTGTGCGACATGTGGAAGGCTTGAAGAAAAATCTGTTGTCTGTGGGACAACTTGATGATCTTGGTTTCAAAATTGAATTGGAGAATTAAATCATGAAGGTCTCCAATGGAGCACTGGTGGTGATGAGGGAGAAAGATAGCTGCAAATCTATACACGCGGAAGGGAGAGACTCTGCAAGAAAGGCAAGCATATGGTGCTACAACAAGTTCAAGTGACAAGTCCACGATGACCTGGCACAAGAAACTTAATCATATGTCTGAACAAGGCATGGAAATTCTTGCGCAAAAGAATCTACTTCCTGGTCTCACGACAGTGAAGCTACCATTTTGCGAGCATTGTATTGTGAGCATGCAGCATCGCCTAAAGTTCTCCCCATCAAATTTTAGAAGTAAAGAATTCTAGAATTGATCCACTCTGATGTATGGCAAGGACCGGTCCCATCCCTGGGAGGAGCCAACTACTTCGTATCATTCATAGACGACTACTCCAGGAGATGCTGGGTGTATCCAATCAAGAAGAAGGACGACGTGTCCCTACCTTCAAAACATACAAGGCGTGAGTTGAACTTGAATCCGGCAGGAAAATCAAGTGTCTCCGATCAGATAATTGAGGAGAATATATTGGCAAAGAATTCGGTGAATTCTGGAAAGAAGCTGGCATCAGAAGACAGTTCACAACAGCGTACACTCCACAACAGAATGGAGTGGCAGAGCGGTTGAATAGGACCCTGTTGGAAAGAACAAGGGCTATGTTGAGAACTGCTGGTCTGGAAAAGAAATTCTGGACGAAGCAGTCTGTACTGCCTGTTATGTGGTGATCGGCCCCCATCTACTGGTATAGAGATGCGGACACCGATGGAAATGTGGACTGGTGCACCTGCAGACTATTCAAATCGCCATATATTTGGAAGTTCAACGTACGCGATGTACCACAACCAAGAAACGACGAAGTTGGATCCAAATTCAAGGAAATGCCTATTCTTGGGGTACGCTGATGGAGTAAAGGGGTATCACTTGTGCGATCTCAATGACCACAAAGTGATTATCAGTAGAGCTTGAAAATTACTCGACTAAATCAAAATATTCCGAAACTGAAATTTTAAAAGCCAAATATTTTAATCAATATTAAACAAAAAAAAAATTAAATCCATAAAAAACATTTAACGATCAAAATATCCAACCAAAATTCAAAAAAAAATTACCCAAATAAATTTTTAAACCAAAATGGACACCTACTCGATGACTCGATCCGACGACACTAGCTCCGACGACATTGGCTCCGACTTTGATAAACGGCTAAAGAAGTTTGGGCGTCAACTATGATTAACTGAGAAGGAGTTAAAGAAAAAGTCCACAAAGACCAAGTCATGCTCAAAGAAGCAAGAGACTACAAACTGACCAAACGACGCACTTAGCTTTGATGACATACAACGAAGATGAACCTAACACATCCTCTAAGGAGGCAATGATTCCTAACTCTACATTGTTTAACATGTTAGAATCCTCAAACTAGGTAGCTCACATGAAAAATGAGCAGAAAAGTACAAAATAGTTAAAAGAAATTATCTAAGTCTGAGGAGAAAATAGCTAGTCTCGAATTAGAAGTTAGAAGCTCTAATGCGAAAATACATGAACTAAGAGCTTGAAAATTAGTGAGACTAAGACACCACAGTTAGAGACGCATAGCTCAAAAATTAAGGAATTAGAAGCCAGGCTAGAGAATAACTACAATTGTTTGGTTAGGAACCTCGACGAGAAAGCTAGCCACAATTGTAGATTAACAAATGCCAACTCTAAGATCACTAGTCTAGAATTTCAATTAGAAAATTCTAATGCTAAGATTAGTGAACTTACCAAGAGTTTAAATGCCTGCGAAATCGAAAAGATCACTGCTCAAGCTAACTATGCTTTCTTAGGTGAAGAACGTAAGTCTAATATTAAAAATTTAGAAAATCTTCTTGCGACTTCTAAAACAGAGGAAGCAAAATCTCGTCATGCTGAAAATCTTCTTACATCGATATACCTCCTATTCTTAACAAAATAGAGGATTTAAATTCTATACTAGAAACGGGAAGAAAGAATTTTGAAGCAGAAAAGAATGCGCTTTTATTAGAAATATCTAATCTCAAAGCTTCCTCACAAGAAAAGTTAATCATAAAGCAGGTTAAGAAAGAAAAAGAGTGATCATATTAGTTTCGGTAAATATGCTCTTCAAGCACTTGAACCTGCTTGGATCACATCTCGACAAATTGAAGCAGGTCGGCGAGCAATGACACAAAATGCACGCGTGGTGGAAAAATTGAGCGCCAATAGATCAAATACTCGAATCTTTAAAGCCGTTACTTCTACATATTCGTTAAAGCCTATCAATTTTAGAAGTACAAACTTTGAAAGTGGCTCTTCCTCCACAAAGAAAAATTTTCACGAAAATAATTCCAGTTCTAGCGCTCAAACTTCATCGTGTGTTTCAAATGATACTACTAATTTTTCACTTAAAAAGCCTAGACTTGGAAATAATTTTCGAAATTGTTATAATCATTATGTGAAAAATGTGCATTCTCCATGTAGGAAATATGATAGATCTGGTTTACATGCTTATCATTCTATTTGCTCATATTCTTACATGAATATCCAGTCAAAGTCTAATCCGAAAAACATTTATTACGACTGGGCAATGAGAGGATCTTTAAAAATACAGATTCAAAGAGCACATTCTCAAAAGCTAAATTTTCATATCCGTGAAAAGTCATGCAAAAACGGATTCCTACGTCGGATATCAAGTCACAGAGTCCTAGTAAAAAATGGATTCCTAAGGCTAATTCATCGACCGACTTAGGATCACAATCTAATTTTACACGATTTACGACTAACTCATTTTCTGCTAATAAGAGAGGACCCATACGACAATGGGGTACCAAAGTTCCAATAGTTTTGCAGATATCCCTCATTTATGGTACTCCGGTGATAGTTGCTCCACATACATGATCAAGGGCGAGCGGCAGGGCAACTACAACAAATCCCTACCTAAGCGCCAAAGTCGATGACAAAATTCCTTCCTCATTTTTAAAAAAATGCTAAATTTTGAGGGTGAGTCACTATTATTTTCTAGGGATCACAATTTGGTACATTATGCATCTGAGCTGAAATGTTAAATGCAAATTTTTTTACGCATTTTACGCATATAGCTAATTAAAAAAAACTCTTCATGCATATTTTCTCTTTTTGTTCTCATGCATCTTCATTCCTTTTGAAAATAAAAATAAACAAAATTAGAAATAAAAATTCATGCATTTGTTTCGTTTATCATGTTCATATCTTTTTTCTTGCATTGGTTTTTTTTTTCATTGTCATAAAAAAAACAATAAAAAAATATATACAAGAAATTAAGTACAACGAAAATTAAATATAAAAAATAGAAAAATAAAAACACAAAAAAAATATTGCGTTGTTTTGAAAAACCAGAATTAAACAAAAACAAAAGCAATACAAAATGGGGAGTGACGATTACTCAATCTACTTTGATTTATTCACTAAAATCGTTCCTTGATATATGATTGATTATTTGCTTAATATTGTTTGTCTAGTCGCATTCTTTTGTCTAAAGGTGAAAAGTTTGTTCCACTAGACACAAAGCCACATCATATGTGAGATTTTGAGCCTTACTCTTTTTTCGGGAATTTATCATTGAGCAAGTCACACATCAAATGCTTGCCGTAACTCGTATTTCTTGGCCTCATACTTGCCTTGCGTTAGATTATTAGCAAAATGATTAGGGCACGTAGGAAATTCCTCACTTGGCCAAAATCAAAATATCTCCTTGAAATTATTCCTCTAGTCATTCCTTTTGAGCCTTCTCCGATATCATTTTCTTTATTTTGTATCCCGATCAAGCTTTCAACCGTAATTCAAAAATTTCGTAGGGTTGCACAAACAAGAAAAGGAGGGGGAGAAAAAGGCAACGAAAGAAAAACAAGAAAATGATGACGAAAGGAGGCAGAAAATGCACACGAGGAATGCTCAATGCACAATAAATAGTCCAAAAGAACATGCCTTCCCAATTATTGAAATCTTCTAGAAATCATAAGAAGAGGGCATGGATCTTGCTGTGAACTTCTCCTTCGATAATCTCGTATACTCGTCAGAACGGCTGGAAGAGGAGCACCACGAGTGAACTTCTCCAACGATAATCTGGTATACTGGGTTCGAATTCCATAACTATGAACTTCTACAAATCGATAATCTTTGAAACCTCTCTAGGGATAAAAGAAGAGGAGCACGGTATCGACCCGAGTGCCAAAAACAAGAACTTCGCCTTAGATAATCTCTCAGCCTCGTAGAGAAGCGGAGCTTCAGCTTGAGCAAGTGTAGAATAATATGAAAAAAATTAAAGGATGAAAAAGGAAAATGCCGGTGAAGAGGACGACGAAGAAAAGAAAGAAGATCTTTAGTTCACGATTCCTAAATATTTTCCTTCCCTTCTAAGTCAGAATCATAATACTAAATCCTTCAAAAGTCCCTTTGATTCCGAATCGACGGTCTCTCGCTCGGTGAGTTGATTAAATGCGCCTTGATAACAGTTAATTGATAAAATTTTGCTTGTGGTGACATGAGTGATATATCTAGTATATAAATCCCATGATAAAAATAATTGAGCGCTAGAGCGAACCTCGTGAGAGTTGTCGAAATGGATCACTCTATGAGCTTAGGACTTTAGAATAACGACGCGACTTAACGGTAAATTGTTATTCTATGTGTCATGCGAAATATTTGCGTGAAAAGGATCAAAGTGACATAATCTTACCCCAAAATAATAATAATAAAAATAAAAAAATAAAAATAAAAATTGTATAGTATTCGAATTTTTCTTTACTTTAATTTTTCTTTGCATATTTTTCATGCATTTTTTGTAATTTTGCATTTATTTTACTTTTACTTTTCTTATGCATGAAAATTTTCGCACATTTTCAAATGCATTCGCACATGCATTGGCACAGACTTGGTTAAAAGCGAAATATTTTGCTCTATATACGCAAAATTTTCATGCATGCTTATTTCATGCATATACTCTGAAATGATAATATGCGTTACTACTCATTGTGTCATATGTGTTAAATTCTCATATGCATATCTTGGTGAATATGTCTTTGCGAAATGTTACACTATATGGGCACTATTGAAGGCGAGTTCTTAGAGTGCGAACGTGAATTAAGGTGGAGAATGAAAAATTACTCATTGAATTACTCCGTTATATGTTTCCAGTGAGCATGAATTGAGGGGGAGTAATATGAATTTAAGGGGGAGTAATTTTAACTGTTATAATTCATGTTTACGCTTTTAGAGTTGCTTTAGAATCATGAACTCTCCTTGAATCTTTTTGAACTCTCCTTGAATCTTTTTAAACGACTAAATCCTCCGGGGGGGGGGGGGGTTTTTTAGTGATTCCAGGTCTGTGAAGTGGATGCTTTTCAAGAAGATCTTCCAACTACTACTTCGAACTCTGCTCTCGAAGATTTAGCGAATGAAATAGATTTCTTTTGGAACTAGAGACGCTTCTTCGAGCCCGATCCAGACAACTTCCATTCGGAGAAGACGAATCTAGCGAAACGGAGAAGATGGCTAAACCCTAGCCCTCTCCTCAACCGAACGACACGTGATTCAAGCATCGATTAAGCAAGTCACTGCATCAACGACCGTGCCAAAGTGTTGCCAACCTGCCAACCTCCACCTCTCAAACCTCACATCGGACTCCCCGATCTCAACACAAGGTTGATCCAAATAGGGGGAGTTTCGTGTTTTGTGCACTTTCACGGGAGAGATGCGAATGGAAGGGTGGGCTTTTTAGATTCCAGGAGCTGTGAAGATATGTTTGGATGTTTTAAGAATTCTTTACCAACTATCATGAACTCTCGCATGAACTCGAATCTTACGACTAAAATAGATGTCTACTCTTGCTCTGAAGATTTAGCGAATGAAATAGACGGCCTTTTTTGGAACTGGAGACGCTCTTCTTCGAGCCCGATCCAGACAACTTCCATTCGGAGAAGACGAATCTAGCGAAACGGAGAAGATGGCTAAACCCTAGCCCTCTCCTCGACCGAACGGCACGTGATTCAAGCATCATCAACGACCGAGTTGCCAACCGTGCACTGCATACCTCACAGTCCATGCATCAACGACCGAAGTTGCCAACCGTGTCCACCTCTCCAAACCTCACATCGGACTCCCCGATCTCAACACAAGGTTGATCCAAATAGGGGGAGTTTCATGTTTTGTGCACTTTCACGGGAGAGATGGAACGCAGACTTTTCAAAATCCGGTAAGAACTTCGTACATCTTACCGCATTAGGAGAAGAACTTCAAAGAAGATTCAAAAAAAAATTCGATGCACAGAAGACCGGTGAGCTTGAAGATTTTCTAAAGAGGAGATTTCGAGGACTCGATGACTCTTTCCATTGCAAGACGAAGACAACCCGTGCAATGTTGAAAATTGAATACAAAGGGAGAGATTGTTGGAACTATTTTATTGTATTCAATTAATAGAGTTGCCTTAGTCTTGCTATGCAAATTCGTAGTCTTGTGCTAAATTGTGACTAGTCATACTTTAGGGCTACTTGTGTAAATATACCATAATAGATGGTATATATAAGTGAGCTCCTTATGAAATAAAGAGTCGTACAAGGAAAATCAGATTGGAAAATTAAAATAAAAAATTTTAGAGAGAAAATTGCCAACCCTTGCTTGAGCTCCAAGTTATTGTCTCTCTCAAGCTTCAATGGTAAATCTCATACGTTAGCTTCGAATTTCTTAGATTTACTATTCGATTCTTCTAAATTCGATCTAGGTTGGATAATTGGGGACCTAACACGTAATTTTAATACGTGGTTATAATGTCAATTACTATACAACTTTGTTAAATGTAAAGTTTAATAACGAAATTAAGTTGTAATATTTCCAAATAAAATTCGAATTTAAGCAAGAATATAATAATGAGACAAATGAAGGTGGGCTATATTTAATTGTCGAACTTGGGGTAAAAGTCTCAGGGATAAACATGGATAAGCATTGGGTTGCTTAAGCATTAGGAAAGTGAGATCACCACCTTGTCCCATCGGTTGTGTTTTCGATGGTTTTAGTGCTTATCTAACATTTCTAATATCCAAAGTTATTTAGTAAGAAAACCTTAAGAACAGAATAAAGAATGTGGAATAGAAAGAGCCTTCCAACGAAAAACTCACACAAGTTGGAGACATTAAATGTGAAGGAGGTATGATCTTAACAACAATACGAATAATCTCTATAATTATAGTATGTTTTATATGGTCTTTTCATGTGTCATGCGAATATTTTGAAAGAATAGATAGGTGCTTAAACTGAAGTTTTGATTTGAGAAATTCTATTGAAGAGTTGAACCTCAAGGTGTTAGGAGAGCTTCGACCACTCAACATAGTTTGGAATTTTAAACAATTTCAGCAATACTATGTGGAAGGCAACTAGGGTTTGTGGCTATAGAATAGTTTCGTGACTCTAATAAATTATACCACGAAACAAGCTAGGATTTTAGAACTTTGAAACATCTGTAGAAACAGCTTTACAGTTGGTGAGTTAATAAGGATGTCTATTAGGGTTTGATATTTTGAGTGTACCACTTTCTGGGATTAGAATTATTTTTGAAGATGACTTGAAGGTGTATGAGTCTTAATGATTTGCTAAAGTTACTATTTTGAGGGTTTGGTTTTGAAGGTTTTCGAAATTCTATAGTTTTGATTTTTGTACGGTACGTTTGATAGTGTTTTAAGAGTTTCGAATGTAATGGTGTTTATGACTTGGGGGAGGGGGGGGGGGCTTTTTAGTGATTCCAGGTCTGTGAAGTGGATGCTTTTCAAGAAGATCTTCCAACTATTACTTCGAACTCTGCTCTCGAAGATTTAGCGAATGAAATAGATGGCCTACCTTCTTTTGGAACTAGAGACGCTTCTTCGAGCCCGATCCAGACAACTTCCATTCGGAGAAGACGAATCTAGCGAAACGGAGAAGATGGCTAAACCCTAGCCCTCTCCTCGACCGAACGGCACGTGATTCAAGCATCATTAACGACCGAAGTTGCCAACCGTGTCCACCTCTCCAAACCTCACATCGATTCAACACAAGGTTGATCCAAATAGGGGGAGTTTCGTGTTTTGTGCACTTTCACGGGAGAGATGGAACGCAGACTTTTCAAAATCCGGTGGAACTTCGTACATCTTACCGCATTTAGGAGAAGAACTTCAAAGAAGATTCAAAAAAAAAAAAATTTCGATGCTCAGAAGACCGGGTGAGCTTGAAGATTTTCTAAAGAGGAGATTTCGAGGACTCGATGACTCTTTCCATTGCAAGACGAAGACAACCCATGCAATGTTGAAAATTGAATACAAAGGGAGAGATTGTTGGAACTATTTTATTGTATTCAATTAATAGAGTTGCCTTAGTCTTGCTATGCAAATTCGTAGTCTTGTGCTAAATTGTGACTAGTCATACTTTAGGGCTACATGTGTAAATATACCATAATAGATGGTATATATAAGTGAGCTCCTTATGAAATAAGAGTCGTTGTACAAGGAAAATCAGATTGGAAAATTAAAATAAAAAATTTTAGAGAGAAAATTTGCCAACCCTTGCTTGAGCTCCAAGTTATTGTCTCTCTCAAGCTTCAATGGTAAATCTCATACGTTAGCTTCGAATTTCTTAGATTTACTATTCGATTCTTCTAAATTCGATCTAGGTTGGATAATTGGGGACCTAACACGTAATTTTAATACGTGGTTATAATGTCAATTACTATACAACTTTGTTAAATGTAAAGTTTAATAACGAAATTTAAGTTGTAATATTTCCAAATAAAATTCGAATTTAAGCAAGAATATAATAATGAGACAAATGAAGGTGGGCTATATTTAATTGTCGAACTTGGGGTAAAAGTCTCAGGGATAAACTTGGATAAGCATTGGGTTGCTTAAGCATTAGGAAAGTGAGATCACCACCTTGTCCCATCGGTTGTGTTTTCGATGGTTTTAGTGCTTATCTAACATTTCTAATATCCAAAGTTATTTAGTAAGAAAACCTTAAGAACAGAATAAAGAATGTGGAATAGAAAGAGCCTTCCAACGAAAACTCACACAAGTTGGAGACATTAAATGTGAAGGAGGTATGATCTTAACAACAATACGAATTATCTCTATAATTATATAGTATGTTTTATATGGTCTTTTCATGTGTCATGCGAATATTTTGAAAGAATAGATAGGTGCTTAAACTGAAGTTTTGATTTGAGAAATTCTATTGAAGAGTTGAACCTCAAGGTGTTAGGAGAGCTTCGACCACTCAACATAGTTTGGAATTTTAAACAATTTCAGCAATACTATGTGGAAGGCAACTAGGGTTTGTGGCTATAGAATAGTTTCGTGACTCTAATAAAATTATACCACGAAACAAGCTAGGATTTTAGAACTTTGAAACATCTGTAGAAAACAGCTTTACAGTTGGTGAGTTAATAAGGATGTCTATTAGGGTTTGATATTTTGAGTGTACCACTTTCTGGGATTAGAATTATTTTTGAAGATGACTTGGAAGGTGTATGAGTCTTAATGATTTGCGAAAGTTACTATTTTGAGGGTTTGGTTTTGAAGGTTTTCGAAATTCTATAGTTTTGATTTTTGTACGGTACGTTTGATAGTGTTTTAAGAGTTTCGAATGTAATGGTGTTTATGACTTGACGGGGGGGGGGGGGGGGGGGGGGGGGGGGCTTTTTAGTGATTCCAGGTCTGTGAAGTGGATGCTTTTCAAGAAGATCTTCCAACTATTACTTCGAACTCTGCTCTCGAAGATTTAGCGAATGAAATAGATGGCCTACCTTCTTTTGGAACTAGAGACGCTTCTTCGAGCCCGATCCAGACAACTTCCATTCGGAGAAGACGAATCTAGCGAAACGGAGAAGATGGCTAAACCCTAGCCCTCTCCTCGACCGAACGGCACGTGATTCAAGCATCATTAACGACCGAAGTTGCCAACCGTGTCCACCATCCCGAAGTCAACCGTGTCCACTCATCAACGACCGAAGTTGCAACCGTGTCCACCTCTCCAAACCTCACATCGGACTCCCCGATCTCAACACAAGGTTGATCCAAATAGGGGGAGTTTCGTGTTTTGTGCACTTTCACGGAGAGATGGAACGCAGACTTTTCAAAATCCGGTGGAACTTCGTACATCTTACCGCATTTAGGAGAAGAACTTCAAAGAAGATTCAAAAAAAAAAAATTCGATGCTCAGAAGACTGGGTGAGCTTGAAGATTTTCTAAAGAGGAGATTTCGAGGACTCGATGACTCTTTCCATTGCAAGACGAAGACAACCCATGCAATGTTGAAAATTGAATACAAAGGGAGAGATTGTTGGAACTATTTTATTGTATTCAATAATAGAGTTGCCTTAGTCTTGCTATGCAAATTCGTAGTCTTGTGCTAAATTGTGACTAGTCATACTTTAGGGCTACATGTGTAAATATACCATAATAGATGGTATATATAAGTGAGCTCCTTATGAAATAAAGAGTCGTTGTACAAGGAAAATCAGATTGGAAAATTAAAATAAAATATTTTAGAGAGAAAAATTTGCCAACCCTTGCTTGAGCTCCAAGTTATTGTCTCTCTCAAGCTTCAATGGTAAATCTCATACGTTAGCTTCGAATTTCTTAGATTTACTATTCGATTCTTCTAAATTCGATCTAGGTTGGATAATTGGGGACCTAACACGTAATTTTAATACGTGGTTATAATGTCAATTACTATACAACTTTGTTAAATGTAAAGTTTAATAACGAAATTTAAGTTGTAATATTTCCAAATAAAATTCGAATTTAAGCAAGAATATAATAATGAGACAAATGAAGGTGGGCTATATTTAATTGTCGAACTTGGGGTAAAAGTCTCAAGGATAAACTTGGATAAGCATTGGGTTGCTTAAGCATTAGGAAAGTGAGATCACCACCTTGTCCCATCGGTTGTGTTTTCGATGGTTTTAGTGCTTATCTAACATTTCTAATATCCAAAGTTATTAGTAAGAAAACCTTAAGAACAGAATAAAGAATGTGGAATAGAAAGAGCCTTCCAACGAAAAACTCACACAAGTTGGAGACATTAAATGTGAAGGAGGTATGATCTTAACAACAATACGAATAATCTCTATAATTATAATAGTATGTTATATGGTCTTTTCATGTGTCATGCGAATATTTTGAAAGAATAGATAGGTGCTTAAACTGAAGTTTTGATTTGAGAAATTCTATTGAAGAGTTGAACCTCAAGGTGTTAGGAGAGCTTCGACCACTCAACATAGTTTGGAATTTTAAACAATTTCAGCAATACTATGTGGAAGGCAACTAGGGTTTGTGGCTATAGAATAGTTTCGTGACTCTAATAAAATTATACCACGAAACAAGCTAGGATTTTAGAACTTTGAAACATCTGTAGAAACAGCTTTACAGTTGGTGAGTTAATAAGGATGTCTATTAGGGTTTGATATTTTGAGTGTACCACTTTCTGGGATTAGAATTTTTTTTGAAGATGACTTGGAAGGTGTATGAGTCTTAATGATTTGCGAAAGTTACTATTTTGAGGGTTTGGTTTTGAAGGTTTTCGAAATTCTATAGTTTTGATTTTTGTACGGTACGTTTGATAGTGTTTTAAGAGTTTCGAATGTAATGGTGTTTATGACTTGGGGGGGGGGGGGGGGGGGGGGTAAGATGGGGGGGGGGCTTTTTAGTGATTCCAGGTCTGTGAAGTGGATGCTTTTCAAGAAGATCTTCCAACTATTACTTCGAACTCTGCTCTCGAAGATTTAGCGAATGAAATAGATGGCTACCTTCTTTTGGAACTAGAGACGCTTCTTCGAGCCGATCCAGACAACTTCCATTCGGAGAAGACGAATCTAGCGAAACGGAGAAGATGGCTAAACCCTAGCCCTCTCCTCGACCGACCGGCACGTGATTCAAGCATCATCAACGACCGAAGTTGCCAACCGTGTCCACCTCTCCAAACCTCACATCGGATCTAACACAAGGTTGATCCAAATAGGGGGAGTTTCCCTTTTGTGCGCTTTCACGGGAGAGATGGAACGCAGACTTTTCAAAATCAGGTGGAACTTCATACATCTTACCGCATTTAGGAGAAGAACTTCAAAGAAGATTCAAAAAAAAAAATTCGATGCTCAGAAGACCGGGTGAGCTTGAAGAATTTCTAAAGAGGAGATTTCGAGGACTCGATGACTCTTTCCATTGCAAGACGAAGACAACCCGTGCAATGTTGAAAATTGAATACAAAGGGAGAGATTGTTGGAACTATTTTATTGTATTCAATTAATAGAGTTGCCTTAGTCTTGCTATGCAAATTAGTAGTCTTGTGCTAAATTGTGATTAGTCATACTTTAGGGCTACTTGTGTAAATATATCATAATAGATAGTATATATAAGTGAGCTCCTTAAGAAATAAAGTCGTTGTAAAGGGAAATCAGATTGAAAATTAAAATAAAAAATTTTAGAGAGAAAAATTTGCCAACCCTTGCTTGAGCTCCAAGTTATTGTCTCTCTCAAGCTTCAATGGTAAATCTCATACGTTAGCTCTTCTTAGATTTACTATTCGATTCTTCTAAATTCGATCTAGGTTGGATAATTGGGGACCTAACACGTAATTTTAATACGTGGTTATAATGTCAATTAACTATACAACTTTGTTAAATGTAAAGTTTAATAACGAAATTTAAGTTGTAATATTTCCAAATAAAATTCGAATTTAAGCAAGAATATAATAATGAGACAAGTGAAGGTGGGCTATATTTAATTGTCGAACTTGGGGTAAAAGTCTCAGGGATAAACTTGGATAATCATTAGGTTGCTTAAGCATTAGGAAAGTGAGATCACCACCTTGTCCCATCGGTTGTGTTTTCGATGGTTTTAGTGCTTATCTAACATTTCTAATATCCAAAGTTATTAAGTAAGAAAACCTTAAGAACAGAATAAAGAATGTGGAATAGAAAGAGACTTCCAACGAAACCTCACACAAGTTGGAGACATTAAATGTGAAGGAGGTATGATCTTAACAACAATACGAATTATCTCTATAATTATAATAGTATGTTTATATGGTCTTTTCATGTGTCAAGCGAATATTTTGAAAGAATAGATAGGTGCTTAAACTGAAGTTTTGATTTGAGAAATTCTATTGAAGAGTTGAACCTCAAGGTGTTAGGAGAGCTTCGACCACTCAACATAGTTTGGAATTTTAAACAATTTCAGCAATACTATGTGGAAGGCAACTAGGGTTTGTGGCTATAGAATAGTTTCGTGACTCTAATAAAATTATACCATGAAACAAGCTAGGATTTTAGAACTTTGAAACATCTGTAGAAACAGCTTTACAGTTGGTGAGTTAATAAGGATGTCTATTAGGGTTTGATATTTTGAGTGTACCACTTTCTGGGGTTAGAATTATTTTTGAAGATGACTTGGAAGGTGTATGAGTCTTAATGATTTGCGAAAGTTACTATTTTGAGGGTTTGGTTTTGAAGGTTTTCGAAATTCTATAGTTTTGATTTTTGTACGTACCGGTACGTTTTATAGAGTTTCGAATGTAATGGTGTTTATGACTTTTCGAAAGATAGATATTTTCGCAATAAGATTTTTTTTCGTGAATTTTAAGGTTTCATGAATGGGTATTTCACGAATTAAGAATATTAAGTTTTAATAAATTTTTGGTATAATTTATAAATTTTTCGCAACGTTTCGCGAAGTCTGAATTTGAAAGAAAGTTTTTCTGTAATAATTGAGGTTCGCAAAAAGGTTTTGCAATTCGATTTCGAGTCGGTGATTGATTTTGCGGGCTAAAGGTTTTGCGAATTGTGAGTGTCCAAAAGTTCTCGCGGCTAAATGATTTTCGAGGGCTGAATAGCTAAGAGAGAAGGAGTGGGCTTCGCTGGCCTTTGAGATTTTCGAACATATGAATAGGGTTTCGGGCCGAAATTATTTCGCGGGCCAATTGAGGGCTTCTCGCGGGCCTGAAGTAAAACTTTCAAAATCAAGTTCGAAAGAATTTCGGAACGAAGTTCGAAAGGAATTTCAAAAAACCCATTTCGAAATTCCTTTTGAAAATCATTTAGCAATTTATCTCGGAAAACGTATGTGTGTAATTTCGAATTTTAAAGCTGAATAAATTTTGAAACCAATACATGTATTTCGCGAAATCTTCGCATTTAAATAAGATTTCCGAAACAAGCTTAGCTTTGAAACTTAGTCATTTTATTTCTTTACATTTCGAGTAATTATTACATGCACTGATCTTAGAATTATTTCGCATGCATGAAGGTCCAGTACATTAGGAAATTTGCAAGATTTTAATCTGCTTAATTAAGGACGACAGGTAGTGAAACCTTCATCTACGACACGTAACTCTTCTATGTGAATTTCATGAATTATGTGATTATGTGAATTCAGTGAATTATGGTACTTGGCAAATTATGTGGTTACTTGTATTATATTTCGTTGCCCGTCATATGCTTATGTTATCTGCACCGCACTTGCATTCAATGTAGTGCGGGAAATGGAGTACCGTGCGGAACGATAACGTTTGGGGAGTGACGAGTGGTGTGGTCCATGCATCGGGTAGAGGGTGGGTGTATGCCGCTCTAAAGACCTGAGTAGGCTGCCTGTGCTCCAGTACGTACCACTCTAGTGAGACCTGAGTGTGCCGACCGAGCGATAGGATGGTGCTTGGGTGCGTGCCACTCTAAAGCGACCTGAGTTGGCTGACCGAGCGTTGGGTAGTGGTTTGGGTGTATACCGCTCTGAAGAGGCCTGAGTGGGCTGCCCATGCTCCAGTACGTACCACTATAAGAGACCTAAGTGGGCGATCGAGCATTAGGTATAGAGGGGAAAGTTCTAGTACGTACCACTCTAAGAGAACTGAGTGGGGCCGACCGAGCTTGAACCTCAACTCGGGAATGGGCGACTCTAAGAGACCTAAGAAGCCTTCCCATTCTAAGCGACCTGAGCGAGATACTCGAGGGTGTATAGTGTTAAATTACGGGGAGTTGTGAGAGGGATGGGTCGTGGATGAGGGTTGAGCCTGCATGACATGAGGTGTATGGGGTGGGAACGAGCGCACGCTGCATTCACGCATATTTCACCTACTGAGCAAATACCTCAGGTTTTTACGTGTTGTAGGTACTGAGCGATGCTGGTGCACGTCGCGGTTGAGGCGGGCTGACGGCGGTGCTCCATGAACTTTTGAGGGCGAGGCCTGTACATGGATGCGACCTGTGGAGCGACTTAGGGTTTTGAATATTTTGGATATTCTGATATTTTGGGGCTACGGCCCATGTATAGTGATGACGATGTAGATGAGGTTAGTCGTAATGTATTTTTATTTAAGAAAAGTTCTAATTAAACGGGTCTTCGCGCCTTACGTTGCAAAAATCCGCCAACTTAGCTTATTAAAAGTGAGGATCATTACAGGTGGTATCAGAGCTTAGGATATAAATTCTATAGACTGTCCATGTACGACCGCTCAAAAGCGTGGAGGATCAGCCTTGCCTATAAGTTTTACGGTATGACGTGATTAATTGTTTATAATGATATATTTACTTACGTGGCTAATTGTAGATAATAGTGGTAGAATGCCGAAAACTCATCGAGAGACGTAGGTAGTTCGAGTCGTAGGGACGAACCTGAACCCCCGCTACATGAACGCGACTCGACGATTATGAGGCTTACTGAACTGATCTAGCGACAATCGGATCAGATTAATGCTCTTATCCAACATCAATCTCCCTCCGCATCTCAACCGTCTCCTCAACGTGAACGTATAGAAGTCATAGGGGAATGGTTTCAGAAATTGAACCGTCCTACCTTTGAGGATGCTATCGATCCTACCGTAACCGATGATTGGCTGCGAACTATTGAGGACATGTTCCTTTACAGCCGAATCCCCGAAACTGAAAAAGTGTTATGCGCTGTCTCCGTGCTCCGCCGGAGCACAAGGTTTTGGTGGGACACCGTCTAAATCTTGGAGGACCCGATGACTATGTCAAGGGAAAGATTTGATTAACTGTTCCGCAACAAGTATTTAACCACCTACAATCGAACCCGAAAGATGAATTAATTCATCAACCTCAAACAACGCAAAAATCCCATCGCGAAATATATCTGTAGGTTTGAGGGAATTGTCCCACTTCGTCCCACACATGGTGGCGAATGATGCTCTAAAGATAGAACGATTCCAGGTAGGTCCTCAAACCCGAGATCTACCGAGATGTTAGCATGACAGGGACGTGAGAGTAGCATTTGCTTAGGTGGCGGAACGAGCAATGGTTGCAGAACATGCGTCAGATCTTAGCAGCTCAGGAAGCGAAGAAGAAAAATGACATCATCAAGGAAATAGAAATAATCAGAAACGGTAGTATTTAGAGTAGGCCCGGCAACAATCAGAGTTATCACCAAGGACCGCAAAATTGGCGACCAAGACCGAAACTGGGAGCAACTAATTTTTCGTTTCGACCCCCAACTATCAATCCCAATGTCCGCAATGCGGGCGATACCATAGCGGCCTATGTTTTGGAGCCGGACCTAATTTCAACCCACAATGTTTCAAGTGCGGAAAGCTGGGACATGTTGTCAAAGAATGTTAAGAATACCGTCCCAGAAACCCAAGCCAAGTGCCAGTACGACTCCGTTGGCACCGGCCCGGTGTACGGTCTAACGAGCGAAGAAGAAGAACCGACCCATCAAGGATGATGGGTATGTTGAAATGCTTATAAGCATACGCATTCCTATATTAATTAATTCTATAGTCGCATACTTATTCATGCCGAATAATTGTGTGACGTAAGTGAAAATAATTTCCGCTCTACTTAAGTACAACCAGGTACCACTGTTCTCTGATATACTCGATATCAGAGTGTTGCGCAGCGGGAAGCGTGGTGGAATATGAATAGGTATGCCTAGGGGACGTGGAAAATAGACGGGCAATTTAGGCTTAGAGGAGATCGTGGATTTAAGGAACTAAGCATGAGCCACACATTTATATGTGTTGCTTAAAGGTAGGAATAAATTCGGGGAATAGGATACGGACTATCAGAGAATAGGAGAAATCGTTCGAGTTTCACCAATCGGCGAATTTCGTGGGTGAAATTCTTTTTAAGGGAGATTGTAATACCCGTAATTCTAATACGGGGTTATAATGTAAATTAACTATACAACTTTGTTAAATGTAAAGTTTAATAACGAAATTTAAGTTGTAATATTTCCAAAAAAAATCGTATTTAAGCAAGAATATAATAATGAGATAAATGAAGGTGGGCTATATTTAGTTGTCGAACTTGGGCCTAAAAGTCTCAAGGATAAACTTGGATAATCATTAGGTTGCTTAAGCCTTAGGAAAGTGAGATCACAGCTTGTCCCATCGGTTGTGTTTGGATGGTTTTAGTGCTATATAACATTTCCAATATCCAAAGTCTTGAGTAAGAAAACCTAAGAACAGAATAAAGACGTGGAATATAAAGAGACTCCCACGAAAACTCACCCAAGTTGGAGACATCAAATGTGAAGGAGGTATGATCTTAACAACAATACAAATTATCTCTACAATTATAATCGTATGTTTTATATGGTCTTTTCAGGGTCAAGGAATATTTTGAAAGAATAGATAGGTGCTTAAACTAAACTTAATTCAACAATTATCACATTTAACCCCTCAAGTTTTAGTTATTTTACTTATACCGCTAATCATTATTTTCCTTTTATATATATAAAAAATATATTTCATCTACTAAACATAAATTATAAATTTCAAAACTAAAATTAAAACAATTATATTTTAACCACACGCATAGAGCGTGCAGATAGTACTAGTATCATGTAGCTTGAAGACCACTTAAGAGAAGTTAGAGTTTTTAACATAATATCATGACACGCGCGGTCAACAACCAAGGAAATAGAAAAAAAGAATTAAAAAAACTTATAATGGACTGATAGACAAATTACGGAATTTGAACCAAATTGATCCGTTTGATGGCTGTCAATTTGAATAGAAAAGTAACATGTGTCAACAAACGACTACTTGAAGTTAAAGTAAAATAAAAGTATAAAAAAGAGCGAATAAAATAATTTATTCAAGACAATAATAAATAAAAAACAAAAAATATACCAATTATTTTATTTTATTTAGTCATTAATAATAACAACTACTGAAGTTTACGGAGAACTGGGACTATTACACCCGTCCCCGACCCCACGCGGGGATTTCGACGGAAATGACACAGGTTGACATCAGGGTTTTCACGACCTGATCGGAAGGCCGGCGTGGTTGGTTCCGACCGGAAATCGTGTGAACCTGTCGGAAATCGGCGGTTTCGGTTCCGGTCCGGTCTTTAAATTAAAAAAGAAAAAGAAAAATGTTAAAATTTGTACAAATATTTCTAAATCAGAAATATGATGAAACATTGTAACTGGTCTAGTGCCAGACGTCTCAAGGTGGAAATTTCTGGGTGCGCTTGGACCTGGGATCGATTCACATCACCCATGTTATTTTTCATTTTTTAATTAAACTATTAGCCCAATATTTCCTTTTTATTCATTTCGATCCCTAAAAATTATAAAATTTACTTTTTGAGATTTATTATACTATTAATTTTAATTACCAACACAATTTCAATATATTTATAAAATTCTAATTGAAAAAAGTTCATTAAAGCATGTATATTTTCGATGTTATTTTATTCATTCATTCATAATTATGTATTTAATAAATATAGGGTACGGTTTTTATTAACGGTTAAACCATCAAACCTTAAACCACTAAAATTTCCGGTCCGGTTCGAAAACCAGGTTTCAGAACCTTGGTCGTCATATGATTGGCCAATTCTAAAACATCACAAACTAGCATAGGTATTATGTTAACTTTAATATATTACCACTTATGTTGTTGGCACGTGTATAATTTTATACTAGATAAATTAGCACCAAAGCTTAATCATAAATTAGTGTTGACTGTTAATTTATGATTTTTTTAAATCTTGACCACTCGCATATCGACACGTATCATATTTCATCTAAATAACAGCGTACTAATGGAATGACTAAATTGGTTCAAATTTGACAACATCGAGGACTAAATCGATCCATGTGAAGCATCGGGAGCTAAATTGGTCATTGATATAGACTTCGGGGAGTGTTTTGGGTTTTCCAACTGTTAATTAAAAAAACGTGTTCATACATATTGACTATTTTCGAACTCCCTAATTATTTTAACTTAGTATGTTTATCCTTTTTTAAATAAAACAAAAATAACATCTCAATTGTAAACTATTTATTGCAACTAAATACATAAGCCAACCAAATCACACCTTCCTTTTGGTATAACCTGGAACCTTAAGCCGTTGAGAAGATCATCATGGACTTTATCGAATTCTCCTCCTTATCATAATGGCCACTCTTACCTTATCATTATACTAAAAAATATCATGATGATTTATTTGCACATCATCAATCATGTATCAAGTGTACATGAAGCTTGTTTTATTTTTATGTTCGATTTTGAGCCCAATATGGGCTTTTGGGCCCAAGTGGGTAATTAACCCACTAAAGAAGAGCTGAAACGATTTTGATTAAATCGAGAAACGTCGTTTAATAATCCGTAGACTATTATTTTAATAACGTCGGTTTTGAGCCAATATGGCTTTTGGCCCAAGTGGGTAATTATGAATCGATTCAAGATTCATAATCTACGTTTCGAGGAGAATCTGTAGACTATTAATTTGCTCAAAACCGGTAATGGAATGAGAAATTAATTATTTAATTCGGCCCAATAATAATAAATAATGTGGGTGGTGTGCAAGGGAAGGGATCAAATGTCCCACATTGGAAAAACACCTCAACTTTTTCAAGTATATATAGACACTCATCACTACTCATCAAACAA